>VZRH01002695.1:2872-13265 GCA_013397555.1 Urocynchramus pylzowi | reverse complement strand
GGATTGAAAGTCCCTTCCCACCTAAACCATTCCAGGGTTCCCTGAATCTCTGCACAGTGGGATGGGAGGGGTGGGACAGTGGCATTCCAGGCCATCCAAGGATACAAATCCAGAGGTGGAGGACCCAAATCCAGAGGATCCAGAGATGAAGGATCCAATCCCAGAGTTGAAGGATCCAAATCCAGATGTGAAGGACCCAAATCCAGAGGTGGACCCAAGTCGAGAAGTGGGGGATCTGAATCCAGATGTGGGGGATCCAAATCCAGGTGTGGGGGATCCAAATCCAGAGTGAAGGATCCAAACACAGAGGTGGAGAATCCAAACACAGAGGTGAAGGATCCAAATCCAGATGTGGGGGATCTGAATCCAGGTGTGGAGGACCCAAATCCAGGCTGAAGGATCCAAATCCAGGCTGAAGGATCCAAATCCAGAGTGAAGGATCCAAATCCAGAGTGAAGGATCCAAACCCAGTGGTGGCGGATCCAAATCGAGACGTGGAGGATCCGAATCCAGAGGTGGACCCAAATCCAGAGGTGGCAGATCCAAACCCAGAGGTGGCAGATCCAAACCCAGAGGAGGAGTACCCAAATCCAGAGACGGAGTATCCCTGTGGGATGTCGGGCCATGGCATCACTTCCCCGGCCCAAGTCACTTCCCAAATCCACGCCAGCATCCAGAGGCTCCTGGATTTTGCCCGTTTTCCCACCCTCGGCTCCTCTCCCACCACTGGGACAGAGCCGGATCCAAACCCGGGCCGAGTTCAGTCCCGTTTTCCCTCCCCCAACTCCCTGGGCTGCCCCAAAAATCCCCATTTTCCCGGGAAACCCTTCCCCCAGGAGCATTTTCCACAGGGTTTATCCCGGTGTCCAGGCCCAGCCCCTCGGAGCTGTTTGCAATCCCTAATTGAATTTTGGGAAGCGCCTGCGGCCGTCTCTGTTTTCCATCAGGCACCTGCCGGCCCTAATGGGCCTCTCCCGGTCATTCCGTGTCCTTGGATTTCCTGGAAAACCATCAAAGGCAGCCCTTGCCTCCGGCTGCTGCCGGCTCCAGGGATGCGGAGCGGGATCAGGGCAGGGATGCGGGATAAGCGGGGACACAGGTGGTGCAGAATCCCTCGGAATCATGGAGTGGTTTGGGTGGGAATCACGGAATGGTTTGGGTGGGAATCACGGAATGGTTTGGGTGAAAATGATGGAACTGTTTTGGTGGGAATAATGGAGTGGTTTTTGTGGGAATCACGGTATGGTTTTGGTGGGAATGACAGAATGGTTTGAGTGGGAATCATGGAGTGGTTTGGATGGGAATCACGGAATGTTTTGGGTGAAAATGATGGAACTGTTTTGGTGGGAATCATGGAATGGTTTGTGTGAAAACCATGGAACTGTTTTAGTGGGAATCGTGGAACTTTTTTTGTGGGAATCATGGAATGGTTTGGGTGGGAATCCCGGAATGGTTTTGGTGGGAATCATGGAATGATTTGGGTGGGAATCAGGGAATGGTTTGGGTGAAAATCATGGAATTGTTTTGGTGGGAATAATGGAGTGGTTTTTGTGGGAATCATGGAATAGTTTTGGTGGGAATCAGGGAATGGTTTGAGTGGGAATCAAGGAATAGTTTGGGTGGGAATGACAGAATGGTTTGGGTGGGAATCATGGAGTAGTTTGGGTGGGAATGACGGAATGGTTTGGGTGGGAATCATGGAATGGTTTTGGTGGGAATCATGGAATGGTTTGGGTGGGAAGGAACCTCAGAGCCCATCCATTCCACCCCCTTCCATGTGCACGGACACTTCCCACTATCCCGGATTTTCCCACATTCCCGCCTGTGCGTCTCCTCCAGGTGGGGACAGGCTGATCCCTCTGGGAAATGTGTTTTCCATGGATTTTCCTCACCACTTTTCCCTGTCTTTTCCACCTCTCCAGGTGGAGTGGAGGGGGTGGAAGTTGCTCCAAACCCTGTTCCGGGCTTTGGGAATGGGATTTTCCACAGCTGGAATCACGGAGGAACAAGGCAGGGACAGGTGGGATCTCGGGAAGGAATTCCTGGTTGGAAAGGTTGGGGAGGGGTGGGCTGGAATTCCCAGAGAATCCCTGGATACCTGGGAGTGCCCAAGGAAAGGTTGGAGCTCCCTGGGATCTTGGGAAGTGTCGGGGTTGGACCGGGATGGGACTGAAGGCCCCTTCCCACCCAAACCATTCCAGAATTCCATGAGATCCCACAGATGGGGATGAATCCATGATGGGGATGGATTTGGGGCTGGATGAATCCGGCTGGGATATCCGGGAATGTGCTGACGGAGGCAGGAAAACCTCCCTGAGGGGGCTCGGCTCCAGGAGAACCTTCCGGAATCCTTCCCAAACATTCCAGGAGGGCCCTTCCCAGCCCCGCGTTGTCCCTCAGGCACAAAAATCCTGGGATTTTGAAGCACCTCCCGCGTTCTCCGTTCCCCATCTCACGGAAAACCATTCCCAGGATCCGGGGGATTCCACAGCTCTCCCGGGGTTCCTGGAGAGCAGGGTGGGACATTCCAAGGGAATGCAGAGATTCCGGGATTGGGATGACCCCTCCGCATCCCGCGGCGGGGACAAGGACACCGGGGAGCTCCTTGTGCTGTTCCCATCGATCCGGAGGAGCCGGAGAGCCTCGTCCATCCCTGACCACAGCCCGGCTCCGAGGGCTCGGAAGCGGAAAACGTCAATACTGGAACGTTCCCAAGGGCAGCGCTGCCCTTCCCAAGGCCACGGACACCACCCGGGGACAACGGAGTGTCCCCACCCGCCACCGGCCGCTCCCTTCTCCCAAAAAAACACCCCCTGGGCGCATGGAGAGCTGGGATCTGCCCCGTCCATCCCGATGGGATGGGGAAGCGGGGCGTGGTGGGATGGGAATTCCCGGATTCCCACCCTGGAGCGGCAGGGAAGAGCAGCCACATCCAGCCTTGGTGGCAATCCCGGGATTCAGGCTGGGAAAATCCTGCTGGGAAAGGTTTTGGATGTGGGGATCGGCTTCAGGAGCAGCGGAGAAGGCAGGGAAAAGCAGCGAGGAAAATCCAGGGGGAAAAACATCTCCCAGAGGCCTTACACAGGGGGATCAGCTATTCCCACTTCTGGAGGAGAAGTGGGAATGTGGGAAAATCCAGCTGGGATAGTGGGAAACATCCCTGTCCATGGACTGGAAATGGGGTTTGAGGTCCCTTCCCACCCAAAATTCCAAGATTCCCTCAGGGAAGGGCCTTGATAAAGCAGCTGGATCCAGGAAAAGGAGGGACAGAGCCTGGAATTTTCCTCTGGAACCTCTCCAGGCTCATTCCCAGAAGGAATTCCCCACTTTGTCCATCTGCACTGGGGGGGATCCCAAAGATTTTTCCCGGAATAGCCTTGGGGGGGAATCTCCCCACAGCTGCTCCATCCCGGTACCATTCCCTGGATTCCGCTGATGTCCGGGAGATTCCCGCTGTCCCAAGGCTGGGATCAGTGTCCCATTCCCAGCCCTCCTCTGGCTGCTCCCGGCGGGATTTGTAACCACGGGAAGCAGCCACAAAGCCCTGGGAAGGGCAGGGAATGCAGGGAACGGCTCTCCGGAGCTGTTTTTCCCATTTTTCCCGGCTGTGGATCCCGTTGGGTTGGCCTGGGGCGGTGGAGGATCCGGGAACGCGGCGGATCCGGGAACGTTCCGTTCCCTCCTTCCCTGTCAGGGTTGATTTGCGCTGGAAATGGGATTTTCCCTGATTTCCTCCCTCCCTGTCACATCCTGTGGCTTTTCCAGCCTCGCTGCCGGGGTTGTTGTGTCCTGGTTCCAGCAGCCCCCGGGGTCAGCCTCGGATTCCCGGCATTCCGAGATGCTCCCGGATCCCGGCTCACCGCGGCCTTTGCTTCCCTTGCTTCCCGTGATTTTCCAGGGAAATCCAACCTGCAGGAGCAGCTGGGAGGAATTGGAATTGTTTTTTTGCGGAGGGAAGAGGCCGGGCCGGGCTGATCCTGCTGTTTCCCAAGGAAAAAATAGGGAATGGGAAGAGATTCTCCCTGTGTCCTGGTGGCCGGCAAAATTCCAGGCGCCAAACGCAGGAAAGAGGGGGAAAGTTCAGGAAAATCTTTCCAGAAGGAGAAACAAAGTCAGGGAAGGGACAGGTTATCCATGATTCCTGGGGGATGTAAATCCCAATTTTCCATCCTCTCTCACTCCACAGATTCCCCTTGGAAGCAGAATTCCGAGCCCTGCGGGATGTGCTGGGACCAAGCCAAATCCCTGAGGATTCCCAGGGGCTGCCCCATCCCTGGAAGTTTTCCAGGCCAGATTTCCAGGGGCTTGGAGCAGCCTGGGATTGTGGATTCCACAGCTTGCCTGTGGAATGGGATGGGATTGAAACCTTCCCACCCAAACCATTCCGTGATTCCAGGACTGGGAATTTCCTCGGAGCAGAAGGAATTGTGAACAACCTCTTGTGGTTTTCCAGGCTCCAGGCAATTCCCAAACTTTGGTGTCCTGATCCATCTGAGGAATTTTGGGATTCCAGGAAATCCCGGAGGGACAGAGGAGTGGCAAAGGGTTTGTGGGAGATCCATGACATTCCGGGCTTGTCACGGGATTCGGGAATATCCCAAAGTTATCCTGACACCGATTCCCAGACACCTGGATCCCAGCCCAGGATCACCCCCAAAATTCGGGATAATTGATGATTCCCTGATTATCCAGTTCCAACCTTTGGTCTGGAAGTGATCCCCGGAGTGATCCCAGCTGGAATTCAGGCAGGATCCTTGGGAATCCACAACCACTTCCAGGTGCTGGAAAGCAACAGGGGAAAGAGCAAAAAGGCTCTTGGAAAAATGGGAAAAATTCCCAAATGGGTCCTGCTGTGTAATTCCAGCTCACCTTGGGTTTGCTCGGAGCCACACGGATCCAGAGCCAATCCCTCATCCCGTGTTTCCAGGGATCGTGGGTTGGTTTTAACTGGGAGCTTTCCCTCTGGAAAATGACTCCGCTTCCCTCGGTATCCTTGAATAATCCATTTTTCCTTCATTTTCCCCCCATTTTTTTTAGGAAAAAAGAAATCCCAATGCTGGCTCTGAATCCTCTCGCGATTCCCAGGCTCATCCCCCCAGCAGGACAAGGAATTCCTGCTCACAAATCCGGAATTCCCCGGCTGAGACTCACCTGAGCCATGTCCCCCAACCTGCTTGGCATCCAAATTCCAGGAGTGCCCCTGGATCCTGTGCCTGGATTTTTCCGGAATTCTCCAGCCTGTGCCCCTTGGACACGAGGAGTCCCTCTCATCCCCTTTTCCGGGCTTTTTCCCAGGGATTCTGTGCAATCCTTGGCTGCCGGAGCAGGGGGGAAGCAGTGCCAAGGCCGGGCCCCATGCCCAGTTTTGGGAAAAAAAAGATGGATTGGGTCTTTGCCCTTTGTTCCCGGGAATTCCGGACCCGGAGCCGCTGACGCAGGGCCCGGAGCATGGAACCAGGAGCGGCCACATTCCCGAAAATGGATCTCATGGAGCTGGGGTGGGAAAAAGGGTGGGATTCAGGACATGGAGGATCCACTGGGAATGGGAAGGGGTCGGCTCCAGCTCTGCCGGGAGCGGAGATCCCGGGACACGGATTCCAAAGGCAGAGGGAAGCAGTGGGGGGGCTGGGCTGGGATGGAGAGGGATAACCTGGGCCGGGAAGGGAGAAACAGGGAATTCCCAGAGCAGGGAGCCATCGGATCCTGGAATGGTTTGGGTGGGAAGAGACCTCAAATCCCATCCCAGTCCAGCCCCGACACCTCCCGCCATCCCAGGGTGCTCCAGCCTTTCCTGGGACACTCCCAGGGATCCAGGGATTCTCTGGGAATTCCAGCCCAGCCCCTCCCCTCCCTCTCAGCCAGGAATTCCTTCCCAAGATCCAAAAATCCCGACCCTCTGGCCATAGTGGGAGCCATTCCCTGTCCTGGCATTCCAGGCCCTTTTCCCAAATCCCTCTCCAGCTCTCCCAGCCTGGAATTGGATCCATCCCCATCCCGATTTATCCTTGAGAAGGAATTTCAGGATCCAGGAGCTTCACTGGGAATTCGGGACTCCAGGAAGGGTCTCCCTTCCCTTTTCCATCCCCGAATTCCATAAAAATCCCTCTGAACAGATCCTGGGCGTCCTTGATCCCAGAATCCCAGAATGGTTTGGATTGGATCCATGGACCTTCAATCCCATCCCATTCCAACCCTGATCCCAATACCAGGGCGATCCAAATCCACTCTGGGACACTGCCAGGGATTCTCTGGGAATTCCAGCCCAGCCGGGAATTCCTTCCCAAGATCCCAAAATCCCAAGCTCCCCTTTCCCAGTGGAAGCCATTCCCTGGCTCCTGGCCCTCCAGCCCTTTCCCAAATCCCAGCTCTCCTTGAGCCCCTTTGGGATCGGGAAGCGGCTCCAAGGATTCCCTGGATCCTTCCCTGATCCCGGTGAGCATTCCCAGCTCTCCCAGCCTGGCTCCAGCCTTGGAGCAGCTCCGGGGCTCCTCAATCCTTCCCAGCAGGGTTGGGATCAGCTGATCCCGGGGCCAATCCACGGACAAGGACTGGGATCCCACTGGAGCTGATCCCTGGGGATCCCTGGAGACGCTGCTCCGGATTTCGGAGCTTCCCAGAGGAATTCCTTGGGCGCTGTGGCCACGGGCAGCTGGAATTCTGCCCTCTGGAAGCACAATATCCCGGGCTCTCCTCCTTCCCTGGAGCTGCCGTTCCTCCTGGGAATTCCCTGGGCTCTGCACAACATCCCGGCAGCATCCCAACACCCCAGCAGGATCCAGATCCCCATCCCAAGGGTCCTTCCCAGGTTTCCTCATGGAATTCCCACACAAAAGTCCTCCTTGGCCTGAGCCAGCCTGGGTGGGGCAGGGATTGGCTGGGAAAACTCGGGAAAAGGATCTGAAATCTGGGCTGGATCCAGGGCTGGGAGAGCTGGGAATGTTCACCGGGGTCAGGGAAGGATCCAGGGAATCCTCGGAGCCGCTTCCCGATCCCAAAGGGGCTCCAGGAGAGCTGGGATTTGGGAAAGGGCTGGAGGGCCGGGAGCCAGGGAATGGCTTCCTCTGGGGAAGGGGAGCTTGGGATTTTGGGATCTTGGGAAGGAATTCAGGTGGCTCTGAAACCTCGGGAAAGGGACCCGAAATCCCAGGAATTAAACGGAGTCGCGTCCTGCCCCATTCCCAGCCCTGATCCCACCTGGATTTTCTCTCCCCACTCCCCAGCCCCGATCCCAGGGTGGGATGGAGCCGGGAATATCCTGGCTGGGAGAGCAGGAGGCGCTGCCGGGGCTTGGAATGGTTATTCCCAGTGGGAGAGGCACTTCCAGGCTGGGATCCAGGGGGTGCCAGTCCTGGTGCCAGCTGGGGATGGGGGCAGCAACCCCGGGAATCCCTGCGGGACTCGGGATCGGATTGGGAACTGGGGTATGGGGAAGGAATCCTTCCCTGGGAGGCTGGGATGGAATTCCCAGGGATGCCTGGAAGTGTCCAAGGCCAGGCTGGAGCGATCTGGGAATGCAGGGGTTGTCCCTGCCCATGGAATGGGATGGGATTTAAGGTCCCTTCCCACCCCAGCCATTCCTGGACTCCCTCAAAATTCCATGATTTCCTCCCTCTCCAGGACCTCTAACAGCGCAGCACTCCCTGAAATGTTTGGGATTTGTGGAAACCTCTGGGATGCTTTGGGATCTGCCCCCATTCCCAGGGCCAGGGAGCTCTTCCAGGCCGTGCCAGGCTGACGTAAATCCCGACAATCTGGAAAAACTCCTGGGATTTGGGGCTGGCCGAGATTCCTCGGAGCCGGGAGCGGCTGCCAAGATCCATTCCCGAGCCAAGGCAGCGGCTCCGGCAGCAGGAAGGACCCCTGAACCTTGGGAATGCTCTGTGGGAAGCACCGGGAATGCCGTGGGATCCACAGGGATGGATCCAGACAAACTCAGGGCACAGGGAAAGCAGCACAGGGAAGTTCTGGCTGGATATTTGGGAATGTTTCTCCCCTGGAAGAGGGGATGGACGCTGGAATGGCGGAGTCAGAATCCCTGGAATTGTTCAGAAAAGGGGCTCCAGGAGAGCTGGGATTTGGGAAAGGGCTGGAGGGCCTGGAGCCAGGGAATGGCTTCCACTGGGAAAGGGGAGCTTGGGATTTTGGGATCTTGGGAAGGAATTCCCGGCTGGGCTGGAATTCCCAGAGAATCCCTGGGCAGTGTCCCAGGAAAGGTTGGATCAGCCTGGGATCGGTTTCAGGATTGGGCTGGGATGGGATTTGAGGTCCCTTCCCACCCGAACCTCTCCTTTGATCCCGAAATCCTCGCTGCTCCAGCTCTGGGAATGCTGCATCCACGCAGCCAAGGGAAAACATTCCTCCCCCATCCCGGTTATCTCCTGGAGGCAGAGCTCTCCCTCCGAGGGCCGCGTCCTGAAAAACCGGGAAAAACGCCGGATTTTTCCTTGTTTTGACTGCCCGGCTCCCTATTGACGTTGTTCCGGCTGCCTCCACATTCCCGGCTCCGGCTTTTTGGGACGGGGAGAGGATGTGCTGGGATTCCTTCCCAGCACATCCCAGTTTCCTGGTGGCTCCCGCTTTTCCGAGGCTCGGAGCCCAGCAGCTCCTAAAAAAGCAGAGGGGGAAGGGAATTCCTGATGAGCCGGAGCTCCTGATGGAGGTGGAGCTCTCCAGGAGGGAAAAACCCCTGGAAAAGGGAGGATTGTGCAGCTCCTCCTCCCAGCACCTCGGAATCCAAAATTCCTGCGGGAATGTCCGGTGGGATCAGCAGGGATCGCAAATGGATGTTGCAATGCAGGTTTTTCCTCAGGAATAAAAGGTTTTCCGGGCAAATTATTATTAAAAACTGATTATTCCATCCCTGAATTCCTCATCCGCGGGGTCTCCTTATCCCTGGGAGCCTTGGGAAGGCCGTGTTCCCACAAAAACTCCAGAGCAGGGATCCGTGGGGTGGATTTGCTCCCTCCTGGGCTCCATCCAGGCCGGCTCTGCTCCCTCTTCCCTGGAAAACGGCTCGGGAAGGGCTGGGATCCCAAATCCTTCGGCACAGGAACACTCCCAGAGCGGGCAGGGATGGGCTGGGAGCCGCTGGGAATAAATTCCCAGCAGGAATCCCCAAAATGGCTCTTTTTGGGGCAGGATTTGCTGTGTGGACATGGAGGATCCGGGATCTGGGATCACGGATCATTCCCACCCCTTTCCCCTCGGAGATTTCCCCCATGCGCTCCCAGGTTGTTCTCCAGCTTCCCGGAGATCCCGAGGCCTGCATTCCCTGCATTCCACAGGAATGGGGGTCAGGATTGCCCCCTTGCTCCTGCTCCAGGCCAAATTCCCGCTGTGATCCATGGGATCCAGCCCTGAGGGAAATCTGGGATGAGGCCCCTTTCCCAAGATTCCCAGAGGGATGTGGATATTTGTTTTGGGACATCCGTGGATTCCGGGTGTTGGAATTGTCCGGACAGGGGTCGGGATGCTCCGCTCCACTCCCGGTCCGGATCCATCCCTGTTCTCCAGGAAAATCCTGGAGCAGGAGGATTTTGGATCCCACCCAGTGCTGCTGTTGGGAAATCCCTTTTCCCGTTAATTCCAGGGATCATCCCTGAGATATCCAGGATCAGATTCCCTTTCCAGCTGGAGAATCCGAGTTCCTTCCCAGCCGATTTTTTGGGAGCTCAGCACACCTGGAATTCTGGGGGTGCCCCAAAACTTTGCTGCTGCTTCATCCCCGTTTTTCCGACAGCTCGGGAATCCAGGCCCCACATGACCCGGAGTGAGGATTCCTGGGAATTGCTGCCTCCAGCCCGGAGCTCCCCCAAACCCCTGAGCGCTCCCAGAAAAAAAAAAAACAAAAAAAAACCAAAAAAAACCGAGGGAAAACCAAACAAATATCTCCAGGAATGATAAAAACCCCGATCCCAACCCTGCTCCCGTCTCCGGGGTCAGGATGGGAGCTCGGTGTTCCCGATGTGGGAATAACTTCCAGCGCTCCGAGGTATTTATAGCATCCAGCTCATGAGTTTTTAATTAAAATTCCATTTCCTTGTGCTCCAGATGGCACGGACAGCCAGCCCCGTGTTTTCCTTGGATTTTGTCGGGATGGGGCGGCTCCCGCCGGGATGGGGTCGTTTGGGAGGAGTTTTTTTTTCTGGGATAGGGGCGTTCTGGGGGCCGGGATTGGGATTCCCGGTTGGATTTTGGGGGGTGGAGGGATGGCGGCGGCTGGCCCAGAAGTGTCAGATCCGCAGGGATCGCATCCATCCCGGGGGAAGGGAGGGCGGGAAGGGCTCCACGTCGGGAAAAATCGCATCAGCAAGAGCAAAGCTTTCACCGGAGCTAAATCGGGATGGCTGGAGAGAGCGGGAACGGCGGGGACGGCGGGGACACCCGGGACGGG
>VZRH01002694.1:4646-17238 GCA_013397555.1 Urocynchramus pylzowi | reverse complement strand
AGCAACAGGGGGCTGGTGACGGTCAATCAGCTTCCCAGCCACTCTTTCCACGGCTGGGAGCTGCAGAGGGTTAGTGTGGCCAAAGTGTACCACCCAGCTCTTGGTCCTGTTTAACCTCATGCCAGTGGCCTCAGNTGGTCCTGTTTAACCTCATGCCAGTGGCCTCAGCCCGTCGGTCCAGCCTGTCCAGGGCCCTCTGCAGCCTTCCTGCCCTCCAGCAGATCCGCCCTCTGAGCCAGCTTGGCGTCATCCAAGGAAGGACATTGAGGTGCTGAGCAAGTCCAGAGAAGAGAAAGGAAGTTGGTTAAGGGTCTAGAGAATAAGTGTGATGAGAAATGGCTGAGAGAACGACAGGGGCTGGGGAGGGCTCAGTCTTGAGCAAAGGAGGCACAGGGGAACGTTGTCACTCTCTGCACCACCCTGAGAGGAGGCTGTAGTGAGATGCTCTCCTCACAGACAAGCAGTGACAGGACAGGGGGACACACAGGCTTAAACTGCGCCAGGGAGGTTAAGTTGGACATCAGGAGGAATTTCTTCACAGAAAGGACTCTTAAACATTGGAAGGCACTGCCCAGGGAGGTGGTGGAGCCACCATCTCTGAAGGTGTTCAAGGACCAGCTGGGTGTGACACTCAGTGCTCTGGTGTGGCTGACAAGGTGGTGCTTGGTCCAAAGCTTGACACAACGATCTCAGAGATCTCTTACAACCTCATTGGTTCAGTGATTCTCTGAAATTAACCCCTGCTAAAGACAGGGAGTCCTTTCAAGTATGATAAACTATAACATTTTGTGAAAGGATTTCACAGGAGCTCACATATTACCCTGACCAATCTATATGATGGACATAAATCCCTAGAATTGTTAACTATTCTCTGGTCTTTTTATCCACAAAGCACACAGTACTCTACAGTTTTAGGGCTATAATGAATGTCTGAAATCATGTTAAGGTGGAATCATCTTACATTGGTAAGACAATTAATTAGACACCAAGACCTAAATGAGATTTTGAGGAAGATCCAGAAAAGTGGAGAAAAGACTCTAATTACGGTCCATCATAATACAAGAGAAATAAGCAGAATTCTGCAAAGAATAAAACAAGATGCAGATCATCACTGGTGGGATGTAATCTTTGGATGGTCACCAACTGCATCTGGGATTTTCAATACGTTGTGCAATCCCATTGTAGTTTTATTGATATTAGTTAAAGTGAGTTTAGGGTTATCTTTTATAGTGCTAATTTGGAATTGGAGAATACTGCAGCGAATAGCAGTGTTGACCTCCTTATCAAATGTACATGGCAAAGCATTAAGGGACATCTATTATCACAGAAATTTGTACTAAGTAAAAGAATTTACTTGTTTCTAGAAAAGTGGGGAATGAAACAGGGCGTTGGAAATTTAACTCGGGATAGAAAGCAGTTTTGGGGTTTTTTTGTTTAGTCTTTTAACTTGTGTGCTCACAAAAAGGCCTGCAGAGAGAGAACAAAGACTCAAGGCTACTAAGAAAGGAATGCTGAAGAGAGATAAGAAGAGGCTCCCTGCTGACCTTGAGACAGAAGCAAACAGAAAAACTGAATCAGGGTTATAAACACCACATTACAGCCACATGACTGAAAAGCTGCACAGGCTCATAAAATTGATAAGACAGTTTAATACATATGTCTTTCATGCATATGCAAGGTTAGGGGATAAAGTAGACTCGGGAATTTTCCTTGAGGAGCATGTGTCCAGTGCTGAAATAAATCATACTGACTTCACAACTTTTACAAGTTGTGGGGTTTTTTTCCACAAATCACCCACCATTTCCCACTGGGGTTGCTTTGAGCCAATCATCTGTTCCTTTGGTCTGCTGCACCACTTAGACTGATTAAGGCAGTGAGAGAATTCAACCAGTTTAACTGGATAAACCAATTAAACTTGTTCAATTAGATGAACCAATTAAGCCAGTTGAACCAGTTATAAACTTATTGTGGAACTATTTAAATAATTTAAAACATTTAAACCAGTTGAGTTAGATCTGATTAGATAGATTCAATTAAATTGCTTAAATTAGTAACAATTCAGCCAGTTAAACCAGTTACACCAGCTAAAGGTGCCAGGCCCTAGGGGACTTTGCCCTGGGCTCACCACCAGGAAGTCAGTTCCATTTTACCACCAGGAAGTTGTAACTTGGGATTTTTCCAGCCAGGGGAGGGCTGGAAAGGACAGCCAGGACATTCCCGATGCCAGTGGAGACCCGGAAGGTGCTCAGAGGGGGAGACCACAGGCACAGGAAGGACCGGTCTGCTGAGGAAGGCCAGGGGCTGCGGTGGAGATTCTGGATCCGGGGTCTCCCTGGAGCCAAGGAGACCCCAGTGCTGAGGAAACCCCAGGACTGAGGAAACCCCAGACTTGAGGAGAAGATTTCAGTGCTGAGGAGACCCTGGATCCAAAGCGACACCGAATCTAAGATTCCAGATCCAAAGAGACTCTGGATCCAAGAAATTTCCAGAGACAAGAACAATATTCCAGAGCTGAGAAGATTCTGAATCCAAGAAGACCCCGGAGCTGAGGAAAAGATCCTGGATCCAAGAAGAAGATTCTGGAACAAAGAGACTCTGGACCTGAGGAGGAGACCTTGGAGTGAGAAGATTACAGATTCAAGGAGACTCCAGAGCTGAGAAAATTCTGCCTCCAAGGACAAGATCCTAGAGCTGAGGAAACCCCAGATTGGAGGAGTAGATTCTGTCCCCGTAGAGCAGCCAATTGCGTGCCAGGATGTGGGGATTCTTGGAGAGGACTGTGGAGATCCAGATATCTAACAGCACCCGGAATGTCACCTTGGAGAACCCCAGGTGAGGGGAAGGTGCAGGAGGACCCCTGGGGTGCAGGGGAGAGGTTTGGGTGGGGTCATCATCCCATGATGGGAGCATCTCCTAGGGGTTGGTCCATCTCCTAGGGGTTGGTCCATCTCCTTGTCTCCCAGTGCTCCCACCACCTCCCAGTAAAAGAAATTGTGCTGCCACCATTTCCTCCCGTTGGTCCCAGCACCTCCCAGTGGTGGTGAGACTGTCTCCTCCTGGTTCCACCACCTACCACTCGCTCCACGACAATCTCCCGGTGGTCTCACCATCCTCCCCTGATCTCACACCCCCGTTTCTCCTCCCTAGGACCTACTTCTACAGCGGGCACAGCTCCGTCCCCCCCAGCCCTTCTGTGCCCCCAGGCTCCTCTGACTCCTGCCAGTTCTCCAGCCCCCTCTTC
Organism: Urocynchramus pylzowi; assembly: GCA_013397555.1. Lineage (NCBI taxonomy): Eukaryota > Metazoa > Chordata > Aves > Passeriformes > Fringillidae > Urocynchramus > Urocynchramus pylzowi. The sequence goes on along the minus strand of VZRH01002694.1, from coordinate 13,997 downwards.
CGCGGCTGCTGTGGAGTCCTGGTCTATGAGGCCTCGACCTTCACTGTGGCCATCTTCTTCTCCAACCCCCTGGACTACAACCGGTTTTCCATGGAGCTGGGCCTGGAGCTGTCCCTAGTCAAAGCTCACCTGGGCAGGTTGGAGGACACTTACAACCGCATGTCCCAGATGAGGACATCCTTCACCACCAACGGGACAACTGCGTGCTACCACGTCACCCTGGACACCTGCCAGGAGCCCGTCCAGGTGAGTGCTGGCCATGTCAAGGTGACAGCCACCATGTCCAACACACGGAGGTCCATTGTCAGGGTGGTGCTGCAGGAACAGGAGTGCTCAGGGAAGGAAGCCGGAGAGACACTTCCATGCTATGTGATAGCAAAGGAATTAATTTAGTTTTTACTGTGCCTGTGAACTTCTAGCAAAGAAACAAGGCACACAAAAACTGCTTTCCCAGCAAGAGCTGTTGGAAGATAAGAAGAAGACATTGAGCTCAAGAATGTAGTGATAGACAAAACAAGGACTGAATCTGGGAACTTGGGGTGGACTTTATGGGAATGGGTAAATGGTAATATGCACTTCTTTGTAAAATCATGTGTGCACGAAGGGTTAGGAGTATCCTTCGTGTGACCTCAGGCCTGAATAAATGATGCCTTTTTTAAACCAAATTAGTGTTAAGGAGTCTTATTCCAATAATTATAATAATATTTTGGAGATTTTGTGACAGTAAGTTGGAGAGCCAGCCAGAAGATCAGCCTAGAGCATCAATGAATCTACAGTCCACAGATCTTCAGCCAGCACTGAGGGATTTTCAGGGAGAACCTCAACTTTAGACCTTTAGGGACTCGAGGCAAGATCCCTGGCGTAAGTGAAGGCATCATTTAAATTATTTTTCTTTGGGTTATTGACAAGGGATGCAAATCCCCACACAGAGTTACTGGTAAGGGGGTTTGAGTCTCCCCCAACAGGGTTTGAGTCCCTGGGTAAGCTTATCAGGGAGAAGTTTGAGTTCAAAACCTCAGGGAGTTAGAGTTTCCCCTGTCTGGAGTTCAAGTCCCCAAGAACTATTAAAAGTTCGAGTTCCCTAGGAAATATTAGAGATTGTCCCCAGGAGGTATCAGGAATCATTGTATCAGGCCAAGATCATAGTTTAAAGAAAAATCATTGTTCGGCTGTATTATAGCATAGGCTGCCCCCATCTTGACTTGGACAGAGGAAGGAAGAAAGAAAAAAACACATTCTCCATTTGCAACTGAAGCCTGGCCACAGCTTCATCTGGAGCAGCTTTTGTGGTGAAGATTGGTTAATTCCTTTGCATTCCTTGCATTCTTTGCATTCTTCTTGAACTCTGAGAGTGTGTTCATGTGAGAGGGGTACGTTGATTTGTTTGCCAGCATATCAACATGGGGATGCCTGTGATAAAAAAATTCATTTGCAGAGAGAGTATTGAGAGTGTTGGAGCATGATTGAGTGTTTGCTGGTGTTTTGGAGTCACTTTATTTTTGTGTGCCTGGCTGAGATGGCATTTGTGGACTTGAAGCACCCTCTTTTGTCAGTTTTAGCGATTGCAGGTTTGGCAGTCCCCTTTCTCTTCCCCTCTCCCCCCTCCATTACAAAGTTGGAAATGCAATTATGACTTTCAGAGCTTGTATATTTGTAATTATTGAATATGGGGCCGGTTTCTTTTAAAACCAAAGTGGGAGATGATATTCCAAATTCTCCATTGAAATGTTTGTTGAAAAACTGGAAACAGATAGCAGAAGACCCACTAACTAAACCTAATCCAGTATTGTAAGCAGTGCTCTGCCAGTTCTGCCTGGGCTCTCTGCTCCTTCCTTCCAGATGCTGGCCTCTGATGATGTGCAAGACAATAAAGTGGGTCCACTGTACCAAGACTTGAATCTTGTGAGGTCTACAAGGGTAGAAATTGTCTCTCTGGTGCTCAGGGCTCTCGTGACACTGTCAGAGAGAGCCAATACGGTGAGCAGGCTGCTACCAAGTGGCACACATGTGGCTATCTGGACATCTGGAGGCCATGGGAAAGGTGGTGACTTGACCTGGGCTGGGAGTCTGGTGCTGGGATGACTGCTCCAAACGCCCTGCCTGCCATGGTGTGGCCTGGTGTCTGCCTGGGGGCCAACCAGGCAAAGAAATTTGCACAGAAAGGAAACCATCTTTCAAACAGGCAAGAAAAATGAAGGGCCTACTTCCCCAGTTGCTGAAATTCCTTTGGCATTGTTCTTGGGACCATTCAGTGATGGTCATGGACATCTTCCAAAACATGCTAGGACATCTGAAGAAGACAGAGGCCAGCTCCATAGCTGTGAAGGTGGTGCAGAATCTCTGGAACCTCTTTGATGCAGTAAGGCTGATGTGGGAGCCTGACCCCACAGAGGGGCCCTGGGTGGTGACAGCTGCCCTGCAGCCCAGCCTGGGAGCAGCCCTGGGAGCAGGCCCCACTCTCCTGGGATGGATTCCAGGCCTTGCAGCCCAGCTCTGCTTCTGGCTGCTCTGGGCTGGGAGCCTGGAGCATCGCCCCTGGCCTCAGCCACCTCAGCTCAGCCCCTCCTGGCCGCGGGCAGGGAGCTGCTGTGTGTGGAGCTCACCTCTCCTCCTTCCTACCAGAAGGAAGACTGTGTGCAGGAACGCTCCATCTGCCTCTTCAGAGACCTGCTGGGCAAAACAGTGTGGGTGGACAAGTACATCGTGAAGAAATATGCATGGAAGGCCCTGCTCTGTGTCCTCCCACACATGAGTGACCAGGCCTCCAGTGTGGAGTACCCATGGAGTAGCCATGTCCAGGCTGAGCACTGACCCAGAGACGGGTGGCTGACACCCCCAGGGTGTCCTGAGCATCACAGGGAGGGCTGCTGGCAGCGGACAGCATTCCCCCCAGGCAGCCCCTGGGAACCAGGACCAGCAGGGCTGGCAAGCTGGCACGGCCATTTCCATCCCCTGCCCTCCCTGCGTCACCAGGGCTCAGCAGCAGGCCAGCACCACCGAGGCCTGGACACGTGTGTCCCCAAGCTGTCCTCACTGGTGTCCCTGCAGGGCTTTGCACCTCGATCCCCGCTGCCCAGGGCTGTCCCCAAGAGACCCCCAGACACTTTGGCGATGGCATGTCCCAGCTTCCTAAGGACACGGTCACCCCAGGAACAAAGCCCAGGGCTCCTTCCACAGGCCCTGGTGACACCTGCCAGCTTCTGTCCCTCAGGCCTCCAAGGAATCTGTCCTGGCTATAGCAGAGCTCCTCAAGTGGAAAGAGCTCAAGCACCTGGCACAAACAGAGTAGACGTGGAGGATGGGGGAGTGCTTGGTGAGGATGACCCCTGGGCTGGGTGAGGGCTGCCCACCACACCATGCTGGGGCTGTCAGCTCCGCAGCTGGGCCTTCCCTGGGCTGCTGCATCCCAGGGCCCAAAGCCTGGAGCTGCACCCTTGCCCCTGCCTCAAGAACAGGAGCCTCCTCCAGGCTCATGTCCCCTCCATGGCCCCAGCATGAGGGAGGGCTCTGAGCCATGGGGGTGCTGGCAAGAGGGGCTGCTCTGGCCAGCTGGGGGACTCTGAGAAATGCCCACACCTTTGTGCTCTCTCCAACTGGCCAAGGACAGCAGCAGGGCTGAACGGTTCATGCGGGACAGCCACCCCTACCTGCTGAGCCCTCAGGTCACGATGTGAGAGGCAGCCCTCAGGTTCTTTGGTGAGTCCCAGGCCCCAGGGTCCCTCTTGGGGCAGCCTGGCCCCATCCCTCCAGCCCTGGAGTTGCCACAGGCAGGGCCTCTGCCTCCCTGTGCCGCCGTGCCATCACAGGTGGCTTTGGTGGCCGCCTTACCCAGTGCCACCCCCGGGCTGCTGAGGGGTTCAGGCAGCTCTGGGGAGCTCTGTGCCCAGGGCTGGCTGCGCGGCACCTGGCAGAGCAGAGTGAGGACACCCTGGCTGCAGTCCTCTTGGGTGAGTGGGGAGCCAGGGCTTGGGGGAGCCAAGGGGTCTCTGCACATGCAGGGCCTCATCTGGGCTCTGTTTCTGTTGTAGAACTGAAAATACTGCAAGGAACTGAAGGGGATCCCTCCATCCATTCCCAGCTGGCAGCTCAGACCAGCTTGATCCTCAAGTCTCTGAGGAATCAGCGGAGATCAGGATTCTCCCTGCGCACGCTGTGCTGCCGGTGCTGCTGAGCAGAGGGGGACCGTCACATAAAGCTTGTCAGTGACACAAACACAGAGCTCTGCTGGACATCAGCCCATGGTTGGACAGGGTGGCCTTGGAGGCCCTTTCCAACCTAGATCATCCCAGGATTCTGGGGACTCCTGGCCCTGCACAGCCCCCAAATCTGAACGCTCCGTGAGCTTGGCAAGGGTTGGAGAGGTGGCCACGTTCCTGGGAGCTTTTCCCAGTGCCCAACCACACTCCACATGTCCAGGTCGGTGTGTGGTATTTGTTCTCCCATTGAAATGTCCCAATGCTTCCCTCATCATGTCCAGGTCCATGTGGGGTCTTTGTTCTCCCACTGGAATGTCCCAATCCTTCCCTCCCTCCACATGTCCAGGTCCATGTGGGATCTTTGTTCTCCCACTGGAATGTCCCAATCCTTCCNGCTGTGCTGCCGGTGCTGCTGAGCAGAGGGGGACCGTCACATAAAGCTTGTCAGTGACACAAACACAGAGCTCTGCTGGACATCAGCCCATGGTTGGACAGGGTGGCCTTGGAGGCCCTTTCCAACCTAGATCATCCCAGGATTCTGGGGACTCCTGGCCCTGCACAGCCCCCAAATCTGAACGCTCCGTGAGCTTGGCAAGGGTTGGAGAGGTGGCCACGTTCCTGGGAGCTTTTCCCAGTGCCCAACCACACTCCACATGTCCAGGTCGGTGTGTGGTATTTGTTCTCCCATTGAAATGTCCCAATGCTTCCCTCATCATGTCCAGGTCCATGTGGGGTCTTTGTTCTCCCACTGGAATGTCCCAATCCTTCCCTCCCTCCACATGTCCAGGTCCATGTGGGATCTTTGTTCTCCCACTGGAATGTCCCAATCCTTCCTTCCCTCCCTCCACATGTCCAGGCCAATCAGGAAAATGCCAGGATCAGCTGTTTTTAAGGAAACTCAAGGAATTGAGTTGTGATTCCCAGACTAAATCCAAGCCCAATGGGGTGGGGATAACCTCAGGCAGGAGACAAACTGAGGCCAAATTCCTAAGGAACATGAGCTGGCTTTCAAATGGTCATTCCAGGCCCATCCAGTCAGGATCATTGAGGCTGGAAAAGGCCTCCAAGGCCACTGAGTCCAACCTGTGCCCAGCAGCCACCTTGTCACCAGCCCAGAGCTCCGAGGGCCATGTCCACTCCTTCCTTGGACACCTCCAGGGGTGACAACTCCGCCATTCCCTGAAGGGGCAGCCCCTTCCAGTCCTTTCCAGGGAGAAATTCCTCCTGATGTCCAACCAGACCCTCCCTGGCAGAGCCTGAGGCCACTTCCTCTCATCCCAAGCCTTGATCCCTGGGATCCAATCCTGACCTGCCCCTGGCTGCACCCTCCTGTCAGGGAATTGAGAGGAACCAGAAGGTTCTCCAGAGCCTTTCCCAGCTTCCCAGCCTCTCTTCCTTCTCCCTGTCCAAGTCCTTTTCCTTGGGCAGGACAGAGATCCTTGGACATCCCGCTTTGATTCCCTGAGGTTCCCCCAGCACGGAATTGGCCAATGGGACCCAGGTGATAAAAATCATGGAATATCCCATGTTGGAAGGGACATTTCTCAGGCTTCCCACCCCTCTCCCCCAGCCTGCAGCCTTGGTTATCCTGCAGGAGCTTTTCCCACTCCTGCTCCCATCCCTGTGGAGGCCAATCCACATCCAGCTCTGCATTCCAGAGGACAGCAGAGCATGGAATCTTCCAAAGGCCAAGTATGGGGCAGGAAAGAGCTGAAAACGAAAACTGGGATTGGGATTACAGAATCACAGAACCCAATCACCAGGTTGGAAAAGACCTTCAGGATCATCGAGTGGGATTCATTTCTTCCACCAGTTTACTTTTAAATGGTGGCAGACATCAGTAACCCAAAAATCTGGGGAAAAGCTGCAGAGATGTTTTTGATTTTATGGGGAAAAGCTGAATTCCAACCCTAACACCTCAACTAGACCATGGCACCAAGTGCCACATCCAATCTTTTTTTAAAACACATCCAGAGATGGTGACTCCACCACCTCCCCAGGCAAACCATTCCAGTACTTTTATACCCTTTCCATAAAAAACTTTTTTTTCATAAAAAACCCTTTTCCTAATGTTATAATAGTTACAATATTTAATAATAATTTCTGGGATTCCAGACCAGTTTTCGAGCACTGATATTTCTGTTCAATGATTAACCTGAGGGTAAATTCCCTTTTCCAAGAATTTGGATGAACAAAGGAAGATTAGGAAGGATTAAAAGCTCTGGAGCCATTTCTGCCTTGGTTTTGATTAATTTCTGGTTTATGCTCCTTCAAATAAAGGTAAAATCTCTCTAAACTAAACTAAAAACTAATTCAAGCAGGGAAAGACAAAATAAATTCCATGGAAATTGCAACCAACAATTCCAAGACTAAATTCCCCTAATAAAGGACCAAAATCCCAGACTTATGCATAAGCAGATTGTTTAATACATTCAATTAAGGCAGATCATTTAATGTTAATTTAAAGAAATTAGCATTAAATGATTATTAACAACTTCACTTGAAACCACCCATAAATAACAGGAATTTCCATCAAGGCAAAAAAAAAAAAAATTCAACCTGGAATCATTCCCTGGGGAATATCAATAAAACCCCTCAGCTCAGTATTCTCCCAAAAATCCTCATCATGGACATTTCTACTCCAGCCAGACTCACCTGAACATCCATGTTGAATTCCACGTGGATTAGGGAATTGAGGAATTTTTGTATTCCCTGGACACAGATCTTTTCCATATCTGAGAGGGAACATACTCCAGGAACCCCTGCACTGAATCCTAAAAAAACTTTGAAAAGGGACTTTAAAACTTTTCAAAGGGACTTTTAAAAAAGCTTTGAAAAGCGACTTTGACCACAAAATGCTTTTTTTCCCTGCAGCTGTAACATTCCAGCCAATCTCAACAGCCTGGATCTGGAAATTCCAAAGGTTCCCTTTGTGGCACACCTTGATCCAAAGGGCAGCAGGAGAAGGTTTCAAATCCTCAGCTCCTGCGCAGGGCAGCTCCTTGTCCAGCCTGGTTTTCCCACAGATCAGAAAAGTGGGAATGGGAGGTGGAGAATCCCAAATTGGGGTGGATCACACCACCAGGATGACTCAGAATTAAAATCAGGAATGCATAGCACAGAGACCAGGTGGTAATCCACAGATATTGTAAAATTGTGGGATTTAGATCTTTAAAGTCACAACATTTTCCAGGTTTGGTTATTCCCTCATCAGTTTTGTTTCTGGATTAGGGAGAGGGAGGGAATCAGGTTGGGCAGAGAGCTGGAAAATAATTGGATTTATGAGATTCCCACCCTTCAGGATTAATGAATTATTCAAAATTCTGGGATTTGTGGTGATTCCAGGTGAGATCAAAGCCAGGACCCAAAACTAACGAGGTTTCTAGGGAATCTGGGACTGGGTTTCCTTGGGTAAAATTCGTGGATTTATCACCTCCTGGATGGATCTCCTGGAATTCCACAGACTCTCCCAATCCAAGGAAAATCAGGGCTGGGTTCCCCTGGAGATTTTCTCTCTCCCCATGCCAGGGACCATCCTATAAATCCATGGGATTCATGGAATGCTGAGTTCTGCCTCTGGGTAGAAGATGAAAACCAGCTGGTTTTTGGTTATTGTGGGGTTTTTCCTCAAAATTGTTCCGAACGTGTTCCAAAAGTATTTCAAAAACTTTTCTAGGAAAACTGTGCCTTGGCCTCACTGCCCTCACAGGGAGGAATTTCTTCCAGGCATGGGACATTTTCCCCCTTTTTCCCCCCCTTTTCCCCCTTTTTTTGAGTTAAATCAAGGAACGTTTATTTATTTTATTTTTTATTATTTTTGTTTTATTGAGTTTTATTGCATTGCAATTTATTACTTTTTACAATTGGTATAGTGACTTAATTAATCAATAAATTCCCATCAATAAATTTTCCATGACAAAAGAAGAAGGAAAAACACCAGGAAAAAATTTCCTCCTCCTCCTCCCCAAAAAACTCCATCCTCCCCCCAAAAAAAAGGAATTATCCCAAACTGAGCTTGGCATTTCCATGACAAAAAGGAAGAAAAGCAGGATAACCTTGTCCCAAAAAACACCCAACACCATTCCCAGGGAAAAAGAAAACCCAAACCCAGCATGGCTTTATCCCACCTCTGGGATTTCGCTTTTTTCCTGGAATTTTTGGTCTGGGAAACCTTTTTTCCCACTAAACCCTGGTGGTTTGAGGAATGGTTTCCCACGGGAGGATGAGGAGGAACATCTCGGCCTCTCCCAGCTCCAGGGGGTGACCAGGAAGCGGGAGGAGATTTTCCAGAGGTTTTCCCGAGCTCCAACCCCCTCCGGAAAATGCCAATCTTGGTTTCCAGCAACCATAAATCCAGGGACAAAGGTCGATCCCAACCCCATCCCGGGGGAGCCGCCGGGTCCTTCCCGCTCAGGTACGGAATTCCCCATTGGGAAAAAACCCTTGAATTAACCGGGATTAATTAATTGATCTGGGATAAATCAGTTCAGCAGGAATTAATTGATTGTTTTCGCGGATGGGGAGGAACGCGCGGCGTTACCGCCCTTTTCCCGTGGGAATTGCTCTCCCACGGGATTTATCCGTGATTTGGGGCGTTGGAGGAAAACACAGGAAATCCCAGGAAATCAGGATTAAATCCCAATAAAATCCCAATTAAATTAAATGCTCTGTTTGATCATTTATCCTCACCCAGAGCAGGAAATCCTGGGAGCCAGATCCAGAAAATCACAGAATTCCCTTTAAAACAGCAGGATCAAGATCCTGCTGCTCCTGGGAATTTGTCTCTTCTTGGAATTTTTTTTGCCATAGAAAATTATTGGATTTGGTGATTGGAAAGGTTTTTTCCACGTGGAGCAATTCTGTGATTCTATAGAAAATTGGGGATAATATAAAATTATAATATCAAAATATTGTCTTGAAGTATAAATCTAAATTGTTATATAATATAATATGTATCATAATAATATAATAAAAAGAAATAAATAAAAACATACTAAAATCTATCTCATATCATTCTTTTGAAATAAATATAGAAATATAATTATTACATTATGTATTATTACATTAGAAATTAGCTGTAATGATTCTTAATTACTAAATTATATTAAATATAAAGTATATGATTTATTACATAAATAAATCTTATATAATAAAA
>VZRH01002693.1:752903-771682 GCA_013397555.1 Urocynchramus pylzowi | reverse complement strand
ATATATATATATATATCTGCAAACAGGTCACTGTATTAAAAACAAACTGATAAAAACAAATTAAAAAAAACCCAAACCTACAAAGCCGACTTGGAAAAGTAGAACTGAAGCATCTAAAATCTATCTACATTTAAAAATAGTGAACTTTACATATTCCTGGGCAGTACACAGTGTGGATTTAAACCTCCTTGGACAAAGACAAGGAAATTAATAATGTAATGCAATCATTGGTTGGTGCTCTGAGATTTTAAGTTCTGGGGAAGCACAGGACCACTGCTACAATCTCCAGCTTAATGAAAACCATGACGTTCACATCCTCATTTTCATAATTTCCCCTTCATTGCTGACAGATGAAATTAAATAAAAATGTTGTGCATTGGGCCAGACTGAGATCTTGTTTGAAAGAAGTGTGAGCAAAAGCATTAAAAGAGTTTTGTTGCTGTTCAGCAATTAAAACATTATTTGTTCACCACTAACTGTGGCATAAAATAGGACCGCAGTTAATTGTCTCCCAGCTGTGGGATTAACACTAAAACAGAGAAAGATTTATAAGGAGAATTCATAAAAATCTTGTTCTTGAGCAAAAAGGAAAAGACAGTAAAATACAAATGGGATTTCACATATTTCTCAAGTCACAGATGCACAGATGCTGTTTGTATCAGGTGAGCTTTCTGTTGTAAAGGTTCATTTTACAGTTTCACAGCTCAGCAAAACGAGGGAGTAAGGCAGATTAAGTGTCAATGGTAAATTGAACTTTTGGTAAAGGATAAACTCAGAAACTGTGTTTCTGTTCCTGACTTCCAGGTTGAAAAGCAAATATTACAAGGAAAAACCTGGTCCTTGCCTACAGACATTTAGCAGAAGGCTGAGTTAGGGTCTACGCATCTGGCAAAATCCCCTCCTTGCCATCACCAGGCGAAGTGGCTCAGAGCAGGGTGACACATTGTGACAGACGCAGCTGGCAGTGGTCTTTAAGCAACTCAACCCACTCATTCATGACACACTTGCACTGCCAGGGGCTGGAATTTCATCTGCTGGCAATGCCACACTGGCCCATCCCTGCATGTCCAGGGCTTGATGCTGCTCCACTGCTGCACTCTGGCCAGGCTGCTTCTGTCTGGAGAGCCACTGGGGCCACAGCAACCCTGACCTGCAGTGCAGGGAAAGAGGTTGGTGCCGTCGGAACAGAAGGGGCATTGTTTATGGCTTAATGCAAAAAAGAAATAAAGCAACAGAAAATATGGTCTAAGTGAGGTTTGCTTAGAACTTTAATTGGCTGAGGGAAACAAAGAACTCCTTCTCAGCTCCTGCCACAGGGGATTTTTTATTCATAATCACAATTCACAGTTTGCTGTTCGAAATATATCATAATCCTCTAAAGTCCTTTTTCTTGAAATAGGGAGACACATTTTAAGTATCTGATAGAATTTCTGGGAAAGAAAAGAAATGCAATAGAATAATTGCTAGTTATTACTTCTGCTACAGATTAATATTTCAGAAAAGGAATGTAGCATCTTGGTTTGTTACAGTAATATACAGTTCATAATAGAATGAAATCACAGAAGAAATTGTAATATTAAGTAGAAAATGAGCTCGGGACAGCACATACGGACTTCTCCAATCTGATGTGTGAACCAAAGGCAAAAAAGATGAGTTCTCTAATAAGACAGACTAAGAAAGAATTAAATATTAAGTTGTCTAAAAGGGAGCAGGAACTGGTTTTTGGTTTTTTGTTTAATTTTTGAGTTTAGAGATTTTTCCTTTGAAAGCAGATGAGTGTTTCTGTGGCTTCTACCTAATTTAAATTGTAAGTTTTCTGAACTCCATGAGCATCTCCCTGTACTGAAAAGAACTGAATATTGCAGGCACTTAATTCACATGGTGTTAAAGCAAGCCAAAGCCATGAAAATGCCATTATGCCATTTAGTGAAAATTTATCTATCACTGGGAATAGTTGAATTACAACTGAAAAGAGATTGGAAATAATCTTTTCGTCTATAAACCTTGCACCTGGAAGACAATACATCTGTTTAATATCTTGCCACTTCTATCATTCTATGTTGTACCTGAAACTGTTCTAGCAGTAGTCACATGGGACTTCTATTTCTTTTGTTAAGTTAATCCAATTATTATGAATGTCACCTATTTATTCCTGTGACTATTTTCCCAACATAGTATGTATTATGCTTAGACTACCCCATGCTTGAATATATTTAAGTGCAAGAGAAATTAAATTCTCGTTAATTTGACATTAAGAGGAAGATGCTATTTTTCTTTAGCAAACTATTCTATCCACTGTTCCTAAACATTCTCAGATTCTGATGGCTATCATTATTTTAGTAATAGAGCAGGAGCTAATTTGGGGGAATTAAAAAAATTCCATGAAAAGAAATTTGTGAAAAGTTTTGGTTGGTAAATTTTTCCTCAAATTTGCAAACAAAAAAAAAACTCCTATTTTTTATTTCAGTACATAATTATCTGTTAATTAGTATTGCGTATAAATTATTACTGCGATCATACTTTACTGGTATTGTAAATAAATATAAAATCTTTAGACAACTAATTATTTTCTCATTTCCATTGGGCAATCAGCAACTCTATGTCAACATACAAATTAGTGTATGAATGACTGCATCTGCTGCACCTCAAGGGGGAACACTCCACTATTCTTAAGTGAGCATTTATTTTGTTCCAATTTTCACTGTCTTCTTTGTTCAGTCCTCTTTCTCTAAGATGTCTTTAGTGAAAGAAACATATCCAAGTTCCTAAGGGTTTATCAAAAGACCAGATGCAGTTTATTTTCAGAGACTTCAGTGTTCCCTGTACAGAACTTAAAGTATGGGCCAGTGTCAACAACAATTTCTTAACTGTTGGGTACTAGAAATGCATGCGAAGCAGAGCAGCTGAATTGTGAATTGGAGCAATTTCACCATCTCTCCATGTGGAGTACTATTCCATTTTTATTAAAAAATACCCTAGAACAAGAAAAAATAAATTATGCCAGCTCTGTATACAAATTATTAAGTCAGTTAATTTAAAAAAGAAACATCAAGAAAAATGTCATTTTAGAAGAAGGAAAATGTGTAGAAATATATGGAATATATTTTTTATCAAATATATAGTTTCGTATTAATAGTGTACAATTTTCCCCCTCACTGTTAGTCAAATATATTTTCCTTGTAATAAATGAAAGTAATGGGTTTTTGAACTTAGCTTTGTTTCAAATGTATTTTCAAGAAAAAGCAGCTTTCTAATTCAATTATTCTGCTTATTATCATTGGTAGGTCAATGCAGGCACTTGGCTGGATCCATTGGTATAACCCCAAGGTGCCTCATCAACCTCTAGCACTGCAACTCCTTACTGTGCTGTGGGAGCCTGTGTTCAAGGCCATATAGGAAAGCCACACAACAGCAGTTGTGGATATTAAGAGTGAATGTTAAGAACACATGATGTTCTCAGGTAGCTTTTTTAAAAAAATGTTCATTTTAAATTTAATTTTAACTACTGTCAGTATCTTGCCTTTTCAAGACGCAAAACATATATTTTTTTTTCAGGTCTAGCATGCTCTTACAGAATACACACACCATGTGCACAAACAAGAAGTATACACACACTTACCTATTTGCATACATCTCAGCTAATTGTGATTGATAGTTGCATGAAAACTTGAAAGGGTTGCCAAGATATTAACCCCTTTAACTGCAAAAAAGGGCCAAATTTAATTTAGCTAATTCATTTTTACCTTTAAATGTCCTTGAAGTTTTACCTAATGAAATACTAGAGTTTCAGTCTCTCTGTCTTCCTCTTCTTCTTGTTCTTGTTCTTCTTCTTCTTTTTTCTTTTTCTTTTTTTTTTCTTTTTTTTTGGGTGGAGTTGATGTTGGTTCATTTCTTTTAATTTCATCTAATTTTTTATGTCAGATGCAAAGGCCATTTATTTGAGTTCACATGACATGAGGTTAAAGGCATATTTATTTCAAGAGCTGATACTGTTTTTCCATGTGTGAGTTGATACCCAGGAGAAAAGCTACAAACAATAATGTTCTCATGTGTATTACTCAGGTCTCTAAAAAGTCTCACAGGTTTTAAACTGTTTTTTAGATATAGCTGTTACTACACCTTTCATCTTCCAACAATTAGAAAGGACTCCATTTTCTATTGTGGCTGGCACACCCCTGGAAATGTTCAAGGCCAGGTTGGATGGGGCTATGAAAGTATCCCTGTCCATTGTAGTAGGGTTGGAAGTAGATGATTTTTAAGCTCTCTTCCAACCCAGACTATTTTATGATTCTATGAACTCCAGTGCCTTCTGCAGAACTCTGCCAGGGCAGAATTACACAACATAAAAACCTGCACAGTAAAACAGAGAAATACTAAACCACAGACAGTAAATTAAGAACACAAGTTGCAGTAGCAAAAGATCCCTACTTCTGCTCCTTTTACAGAAAGGTGACCAAGAAAACCTAGATCTCAATTGTATGTCTCTCCACAGGGAAGAGCATATTCAAGCAGTGAAAGTGCATCCACAAAGCTGGTGTGAGGAACATGTATCAGGTCTCACTGAAAGTGAAACAGCTGTCGCAAATTCCACAGGATGCATTAAGTCCAAGTTTTCCTCTTAATCATATATGGTTTGGCATTGTGGGATCATTCTTTGTTGCTCTTGATTTACACATGCAGAAATTGAGAAATGTGCCTGAACTACTTTGCACATTATTAATTTGTTCCACTGGTGTATAGTGGTACACTTGTCATAGAGGAACAAAAATGCCTAATTCTAGAATTCCCAAGATATGGTGACAATCCAAAGTAATACTTACAATTATTGAGCCATGCCGTGCAACCCAAATACTTTCCTGAGGTTAATGCTAAAAGCTGTAAAATTTCTTTCCAAGATTGACAGGAGTAATTTTCAATTTACCTAAATTAGGTGAAGTAGTTGGCATATTTTAGCAATTACACTTCAGCTGTGACTATTTTGGAGCAAAACCCCACTGAACTCTGTGATCACTGCAATTCTCTTCTCTCTTGTTCTGTTATCAGGATGAGATTTCTAATCCCTATTTAATTTATTTAGTCTTCTTCTTTGGTGATACTATTGCTGCTACAACCAGCTAGTCAGGTATAGGCTATTTCTGTCCTTTCGATGATGTTTTCAGACATTCTATTCAACATATCTATGTAAACCAACTGCTCTTGTCAAGCTGTTTTGACAGGAGGAGCTGGCTACTTCAGGAACATTATGTACAAATTAGATCTACTAATTGCATTCACATTAGAAAAAGCTATTGGCACACTTTGTCAAACAGCATTTTTCAGGAAATACAAAATATTTCTAGGTACTAATGCCAGCAACAGATAAACAAACAGACTTCAGTGGATCCAGGAATAAGTATCTGAATGTGCTTCAGAAAAAACCATAATTTTCTGTTGTCCACAACATGAAATAAATTTTTTTTTTTTTCGAGTCAGAATGCAACTAGTCACAAAAATTTTAAAACCCGGTTACGTTAACATACAGAATACTTGAAAATCCTGAAGATAAGTTTTAAAACTTATCAAAATGAGTTCAAGTCATCTTATTTATTATTGTTGATGGATGCTTTATAGAAACAAAACAAAGCAATTTTTAGTAAAACACTTTAAAACCTGAAAAATCATACATTAGTGAATTGTATACAGTGTTGTCTTGTTAAAGCCTTCAGGTTCTCATATGACATAAAGCTAGTTCAATTACTTCCAGAGCTGGTCATTTTGCTTGAAGATCAAGAAGTGTTTCTTAGGCCACACTTATCATAATGGATTTACAACCAGAGAAAAGCCAAAGAAAAAAGCATGCTGCTAAGATACAAAGGTGCCCTGTTGAAATGACTGTCTAGAAAAATACCTGATAACTGCAGGCCTTATTTAAGACACTGTATTCAGTGAAATTTTCCTGTCATGTTTACCTTCTCTACTTTTTTTTTTTTTCTGAAATCTTGGAAGATTTGATAAAACTTTGAAAAACTTTCATATCACTTACTGCAGTAAATTTTTCTCCAGAATGCATCTAATCTGTTTTTGGAATTAATAATTTAGAAATGATCCTATCTTTCAGTAATTAAGTAGAGCACACTTTGAAACAGCTTTCAAAGACAAGCATTATTATGTTTCTTGTATTTGATTCTATCTTCCAATTTTTCAAATTTGTTTCGAAGAATCCTCCACACACTGTGGAAACGTGTTTAGCTTTGCCCTTTGATATCCTTCATAATATTTCTCTCTGATATTTCTTTCTGTTACATTTTTATTTCATAGAGTTCTTCATCATCCCTTACTATTTCACAGAGAGTGTTATTTGCTTCACCTATTTTGTTTTTTTTTTTCATTGAGCATTGTCTTTCCTCAGGAAACAACACATATTTTATTATGGTTATGTACTACAAGATGTAAACTCAGAAACATACTCCACACCCACCTACAAGCCATGATATTTCAGCTACTTTATGAGTATATTTCTAGTGAAAACTGGCCATATTTCACAGTGAATATTTCTGACACAAACAACATATTTGTTTTCATTGAGCCACATGGCTCTTTATTCTGAAATTGAGGGTGTTTGGAGCACAGGGTCATGTAGCCCAGTTTTTGCACCTGTCTGAATCTGGTTGTACTCAATGTCAGATGAAGAACTCAACAGAGGGCAAGTCAACAGCATCAGCTGAAAGCTCAAAGTCACAAATCATCATCCAATTGACATCATACAACTAAAACTTTCCCTTTCTTTTTTGTCTCTTCACCGCTTTTCCCTTTCCTATGGAGAGGAAATGGAGAAGTGTTTTTTTGGGGTACTGTTGTGCTGCCTATTAGACAAATGGGACTGAGAACTAATATCATAAAATAAAGGATCATCAAGGAAAATTTCATTTATACAAATTGAAAAGAGGTTAAAAGTCCTAGGATTAGAATGGTAATTTCTCTCAGACTGACCAGAATAAAACATTTATTGAGGATTTATTCTTCTTTAAATTACATCCATAGCAATAGTAAAAGAACATAAGACTCACATTCTGGAGTATCATTTTCATCATCAAGAATAATTAGAAAGAAACATGTTTTTAACACATTTTGGTTCATTCTAATTATAGGAAGGTTTATAACACTTGTGATAGATTTAATTCATTGCAAGTGACAAATATTAATCATTATCATAACAAGAAATTATAAATCAGGCAGCAGATTTTCTCTGTACTTTATTTTCTGATTCTTAGTCTTATCTTTACAACTTCTTATTTTCTTAGGGGAAAATATAGATGTCTTTTGTAAGGTACAATCACAAGTAATTATGGAATTATTACTAGAATAAAGGAGCTGATGTAAAATATGATGACAATCATAGCTTTATTTTATTTAGAAAATATTCCTAATTTTAACTAATATTAAATATCCTCATATTCTCCTGAATATATTAAAACTATTGTTTATGGGTATATGAGGTTCCTGGGGTTTTATTCACTTATAAGCACATATGCTTGCTTTTTATTTCATTTTAAATCTATCTAAAGTCATCATTTCAATGTCTAGTTAATTAGGACACACATCTAAGCTTTTCCTTCACTGTAACCTCATTCCACAGTCTCAGTACAGGTACATTTTGGACTACGGTCAACTGAGTAAAAACATCTGTTTAACAACATTAATAATTAACATAATTTATTTCAAATTTGGACTATTATAGGCAGGACTGGACTATACCTACTCTCTGTAAGACTATAAATATGGAAAAAAACGAGATATGATTCTGAACTTTGATTTTTATCCCTACAATGGCTTGAACTCAGAAATTTGGCTCCTGAACCTTAACAACTTGACCTGATTCCTCAGAAATACAGTCTAATAGTTTTACTCTTTAAAGTATACAAATATCCTATTGTGGGGAGCAATATTACTAGAGGAGAATTGCAGATGATTAGAATGTTAAAATGGAAAGTACAAGTGAAACCATTGAGCTACTTGTTCAGTGTATGGTTAGTATAGTGCCTAACAACTTTGTTTTGGAAATTTTACAACATATGAAAAGTTGTTCCTAATTATATTCATAGATATATGGACTATTACACATCTGAAAAACTGCAGGCAAAGAAAGTGTTCTTAAATATAAACAAATACAAAATACATTCAAATATATTTATTTTAAATTGCTTAAGGAACAATGTTCTGAGGTGTTTTAGTAGACACAAGTTTTCTGGAAATAAATGGGTATTTCATACTAAACAGTTGATCCACCATTAATGATAAATGCACTATTTTTTTTTTTTAAAGAAGCATTATTATTTGAATGATTATATATGTAAATGGAATCTCAAACCCTTTCTTGCAGTATTGAAGTGACCTGGTCTTCACAGAGCACTGCATAGTACAGGATGGAGTCTCTTAATCATTACTGTTCCCTGACAAAGGTGCAGATTTGCAGGGTGGGCCTGTTCAAGTGTGGGCAGCTTTTAGTGATACCTGTTTTTAGCACGGTTCAACTCCTCTTCTCTGAGTAACTGTGTTGCTCTAATGCTCTGATGCCGCTGTACAAACGCCTATAAACGTGCAATAATGCAAGCACAGATTTGCAGATAGTAGCAAAAATTACAGACGTGCCAACATATGGATGAGAAATAATTTGATCCACAATGGTTTGATTGTTCTTACATTAAAACAACAGGCTTGTTGTTTGTCCTTTCCATTCCTGGAGGATTAGGCTGCAAATGCCTCAGTGCTACGTGCACAGCCTTCTGCATGCAAATACTTTTAGCAGTAACACCTGTCCCTGTCAAGCTGTGCCGGGAAGTGTGCATTGGGGTGTTTAAAAATGACACCATGACAGCTGAGATCATCTAACATGCTCAAGGTAACAGGCTCCTGCCTTAATCACAGGGGGCTGGAGCCAGGGCATAATCAGTGATGGGTCCTTAACTGCAGGATTTGTTCCCCGCCTCGGTTCATCGGAGCCTGAATCTTGCTGATTTCTCAGGCATGCTGCAAGGCCCATTTGTTCTCTGAGGCTTTTCCAGAGGGAAGAAATAAAATGTGGAGAGTTTTCAGGTGGTTTGACAGGTGATCTGGAAAGTCATTGTCAGGTTTTCTTTAAAAGCAGTGCATAAGCCTGTGTAAATATGCAAGGAGTGGGAAGGCAGGAGCACAGTTTTCAGCAGGAAGGAACAGCTCACTGCAGATTGAATTAAACTCCATTCAAAACATTTTATAAGATTCTAGGGACTCAAAACTTTTCCAAAACTTTAGAAACACTAAATAAGCATAACACTGGTCATGCTTATTTCAGCTGCTTGTCTCTTATATTTGATTAACTAATGTTGCAGTATATGGACACCTCATAAGCAAGATGTTCTGAAAGGTAGCCCTCACATGATTAATTGAAGTCATATTGAACAACTTAGTTTGTCTGAGATTGAGAATTGAGCATTTAACTTACCTGCACAAGTAATTGCCTATTTTTTTTAAAGAACGTGGTGCTTTTTCTTTACTTGTTCACTACTCTTAAATATATCTAAATAAATATTTGCTTACCTTTGGAATATAAAGACTATGAAATGCTCTTTTGTGGCCAAAACCACCCACAATTAGGTATGCTTTGTAGAAATGAAGGAGAAATCAATGCTTGTTCTATACAATGAGAATATTTTAAAAAACCTGAGTGGAGAACTGGGAGGACAGTAGGCCTTACAGCCTGTATATTACAGAAATATAGCTATTCACTTTTTAATTACCAGTGAGTTCTAATTGAAAGCTTGACTTACTGCCTAACCTTGCAATACAAGGTAGTGATTTTTTATTTAAATTCCCATGAGAGTGCTGAGTATAAGCACAATATAGAAGATACAACACTATTAAGGTCTTTAGGATTCAGGTTTTCTAAATGGATCTGTCAGAGGAAAAATATCTTTTCCTCAGAGCTGTCCTGCTTATGACA
Organism: Urocynchramus pylzowi; assembly: GCA_013397555.1. Taxonomy (NCBI): domain Eukaryota; kingdom Metazoa; phylum Chordata; class Aves; order Passeriformes; family Fringillidae; genus Urocynchramus; species Urocynchramus pylzowi. Next base: position 761,724 of record VZRH01002693.1, on the reverse strand, counting down.
AGGCCTCTGAAAAACCTTATCCCCAAATAAGATACCCTCCACATTTAATAGCTGAATTTTGCTGCAGAGTATTTTGTTTACTTAGCCTGATTATAGCTAGTAAAAAATTTATCGCACTTTCCAATAATGTGGGTACTGAATTGCTTGCAGGGCACATGATAAAAATCAGAGGTGTTTATTTTGTGAGTTATTCTCCACTAGCTGCTGTTATTCTCAAGTGAGGCTGTATTTAAAAATGTTAGTGAAGACAAAAAGCCCAACTTTGTCATTTTTCTGAAGTTTGCTGGTTTTATGTCTGAGTATATTAGGAAGCAGGGCACACAGAGCCGTACTGCATGCCACTGATTTAATTTTTCTTTTTACATTGCTCTGACAGCAAGGTCATTTATCTTTCGGATAAGGAATAAGAAGGAAAAAATGGAAAAAGGCAAGCTATTTCATTTGAAAATTGTGTTGTGTATTCTTGAGAACATTTTGCCACTGTCTACTGGTAATTTTTATTCCACCACAAGTCAGCACCCTCCTCATCAATAAGTCGGTTTGGTGGCAGGTTTGGAAGTGAAGCCAAAGCATTAGTAATATGATCTAGTAGGTTAGGTTTACTTACATTGCAACCGCTTTTTTTTTAGTTCATATAGGATTAAAAAGTAAGAAAAAAAGTTTACTTTTATTTGTATGTTATTGGGTAGGTCCAGAGGCATGAGTTGAGGGGGAGAAGAGAAGCCTCAGGGGACACCTTATCACTCTACAACTGCTTGAAAGGGGGTTGTAGCAGAATGCTGTACTAGGAATGTGGTCTAGCAACACAAACAATGCCCTATTTGCAAGGCCATTAGTGGTGGGCTGAGAGAGGCATCATGGGCTGGTTTTTGGTGTTGAATTAAACTGAATCCCAGCTGGCACATCAGCCTCAAATCAACATCTACAGGATGAGGCAAAGATTTTGCAGCTAAGGTGCTAAACTGACCTGGAGGCATATGACTGGCAGTCAACCCCTTTACACTGAGGAAGTCCACTTTCCATGGTAGATTTTTCTAACATATTTCTCCTTGGAAATATTTCTCCTATGTTTTTCTAACATATTTCTCCTTGTGTGGAGATTCCTCCCTTGGGTTTTAGGGATGCCCACCAAGAACAGTCCTCAAAGTTAAGAGAAAGAGACTTTTACATGATTGTTGGTATGGGTAAGCTACATCAATCTCTAATTGTTTCTTTTTGCTAGCTTTTAATGTAATTGCTTTAAAATTGTTTTGATATAGTTCACTATCTTGTCTTACAGTATAATATTAGCTTTTATGTTGTGTAGAAAATAATTCTGATTGAATTATTTTTTTCTAATCATTTATCAAAATAAATAAGTAATGTTTTCTAAATATATCTGATTTGCCATCCTTAAAACCTGTGGGACAAAGTTGTAAAGCTTTAACTTTTGACAAAATCTGAGGCTAGGACTGAATCCAGGCAGACCCAGGCTCCTCACTCTGAGGAGGAGTTTAGAAAGCAAGGGGATCTTTTCTGCGCCTCCTGACCCACCAGGAGGGCTTCTCTAATAAATCTTGTCTACCCACAACAGAGATTGTAGCCAGCTGGGTGTCAGAAAAAAAGTGACAGAATGAGAGGACATAGCCTCAAGCTGCACCAGCAGAGGTTCAGGTTGGACATTAGGTAGAATTTCTTCATGGAAAGAGTGGTTAAGCATTGGAACCCACTGCCCAGGGAAGTGGTGAAATCACAATTCCTGAAAGTGTTCAAGAAACAACATGGCACTTAGTGCAATGGTTAATTGGCTTTGCAATCAAAGATTGGACTTGGTGGACTTGGAGGTCTTTTCCAACCTTAATTATTTTGTGGTTCTTTGTAAAGCTCTCCCTTTTCTCTAAGAAACATAACTTTCTTGAAGGTAATATTTGTTATGATTTGACACATCACAAGTATTAGAAGTCAGTGCATTGGAATGACTGGAATGCATTATAGCGTGCATACAAACAAGGGAAAAAATTGAATAAGTTTGGCTTCAAATTAAATAATAGAACAAGAAGTGAATTATCTAATTTCAAGTCTTGCTTCCAAATATCTTAGAGATTTTTTTCAAATAAGGGAAATTTTTTCTACCAGGTTCCTGCTGCTGTGTTTCAGAGAAGGTCCTTGAGATTTGAGACTCCTCAACAGGGGCATGACATGGAAAGTGTTCACTTCTATCCATTCTCAGTATGTCTTCTCCACAACAGCTCTCCAACTACTTCCATTTTGAAAGCAGAAATTAACATGAAGACAATCCTCTTTTAGGGTAAGAAAGACAGAAAGGTGTTTCACAAATGATTTTAAAGTTTCAAATTTAATCCCCTTTAACCTCCCTCTTAAACTGAAAGGCAATAAACTTTTCAAAGGCTTTCACAAAGAAAATGAAAAAAATACTGGAATAGACTGAGATAGCCAGTGCTCTTGCCTTGAGTGGCAAGGGTATAGATGAAAAGTGAAGATCTATCCTAACAGCTTGTATACACTAGTATTTTCTAATTAGAGACATTTTTTCTAAATATTCTATGTATTTCTTTTTTCCTGCACTGAAAAGCAATAAACATTATTAACTAACAGAAAAGTCCTTGTTATTTATTGAATTCATAGGCATTTGCAAATAAAATGAAGCGCTAAAACTTACAAAATTTATGAAGTTACATCTCTAAGTCCAGAAAAATTTACTGAAATGTCCTGAAATCCTCTAGAGTATTCAAAATAAGTATTTTGAGTAAGGTACGTACCTGAATTAATTTTCTTTCAGTCAGAAACCCTGTACTTCTAGTTGAAAGACTATTGAGAAAATATTGGTCAGAACTAATTTGAAATGTTTATAATGCGAAGACAATCAGAGTTTTCCACATTATAAGTGATAGTGAATATAACACAAGACTGCAAAATCACTGGTCTACTCAGGCATGTTTTATTTTTTTTTACTTTTGTAAATTCCTGAGGGGTGTGAGCTTTTACATTCCTTTTTTTTTTTTTTTTTCTTATTGCTTTAACAAACACTTCTAAAAATTCAAATTAAAAGGGCATCTTTTCTATTTTATTTTAAAATTGCTCTCATGCACCTAGATGAATAACAGGCAAATTATAACTCTTTTTCAGACAGTGATTTCCTTAGCATCCAGTGTCCAGTCTCCATCTTGAGTTGCTTCCCATTCTCTATAACTTGTTTTCTCATTCTATTTCATGTCACGCAGCTTGGACTTTATTATTGATATCTGCCTGAGATATCGTTACCTCTATCACTGATTTCTGGACTCAGAACTTTGACCCTTTCGTTTATCTCCATCAACACATTTTCCTTCCCTCAGCAGTTCTTCTCAGCTGAAATACAGTGCTGTGCATTGACTAACAATTTGTGCAGGAAATTAAGCATTGGCAAACGTTACACATTTATCTCTGGTTTATGCACTAGCATAGAATCACATACAACCATCAAAGACTAAAAATAGACTACAAACACTAAACTTAAGCACTTTTGAAAATATTTCCCATGATGTACTATGGTCCTCAAAAATCTGAAGTGTTTGAGTGACTAAAGCCGAATTTGGAAGGATTACCTGTAATCCTAAAGCATTTAAATCAAAGAACTGATGACTTGCACTCTACCTAGCAATGTAAAACTCAAGTAGGGCTAGATGATAACTGACATAGCTGTTTGCTCATCATCCTTTCAACCTTGCACTTGTGCTATTCCACAAGTGTCGTTCTGCCATTTGAAATTGTCTTGCCAGCATGTTTTAAACCAGTCATGAAGAAAAAATTATTTTCTAACAGAACTTTTGAAATTACTTTTTACGTTCTGAATCAGTGGGATTTCATGCAATGATTGAAAAGAGTTGGACTGATTTAAGAACCTGTTCAATCAGCAGCTCCTTTGATGAATATTCATATTTCACTTATCTTAAAACTGGATTTCATAGCTATCTGTTGCCTGCAACTTAGAATCCCTCAAGCACTTGGCATAGGCTTGTTTGAGGTTTATAATTTTTTGGGGGTAGATTCAGCCTCTACTTTATGGCTAAAGAGTGCTGTGCCAGAGCCCAAAGCTCCAATAGTTATCTGCTTTGAGAGAAAGATGCAGATTCCCTGCATGAGATAGGGAGCATAGAAGGACTTTCTGAAGGTATATCAGTCATATACCTTATCTAGAGAACTAGATGCAGCATAACTGTAGGCTTTATGAATCTGCCAGGGGGCTTCCAAATACAATGGGAAGAGAGATGTAAAAGTCCATGGGTAGAATAGTCTCACCTCAGGCTTTGTAACAGTTAGGGAAAAGCTTTGCACACATCTTATGCCTCTGAACCCTTTATCTAGTGTGTGAAAGTCTGAAATCATTTGATATTTGTGGTTGGGCTGTTTCTCTACAAAAGAGTATGAGAAAAGTTTTGCCTTAGAAGGGGGGGAGAGAGAGAGAGAGAAAGCGAGAGAGAAAGAGAATAAGAATGATCCAGTGGTGTATATTGAATTTTAAAGCAAAGTTAAAGGATCACAAATGGCATAGACATTAACACAATACTGTTTGTTACAGTTTTTATAGTCCTGAGCAAAGGTAGATAGAGCATGTCATAGAGCTAGGTCATGTTAGTAACATTTTCCTAGTCAAATACAACAGTTAGATTGAATTTTGTATTGCTGTTTCATGGTTGTTAAAATGGTGACTCTGTAAAAATTATATTGTCTTAGAGGATATGTTTCTTTAGGGCATACTTTAATAATTTACCAAAACCGGCTAAAACTTAAGTCCACTCAAATCCATTGATTAAACTACTGGAAGACCTTTCCTAGCTTCAGTTCCTTCTTCATAATTATGTTCCCTGTAGAGCTGTTAAAACAGGTGGAAAAATCTTGAAGTGTATTTTTGCATAGCTAAAATAACTGCCTGTCTTGTGTCAGGATATTTATTAGTGTTAATTACCCATGACATTTAGATTCTAAGTTGATTTTGAGGAGTCAGATTTTAAAAATTCTGATTAGCAGATTTTCAGTTAAGGACAAATAAAAATTACCTTTTGGTTTTAAGTGTGAAATATCTCCATGACAATTTTATTCAGGAAAATTCTTGAATACTCATGTAGGAGACCCGTCCATCCAAAACATCTACTAATCTAGATTAGCAAGAATATTATGAGACTATGTGGGTCCTTATTTCCCTTTCAAGAGAACAGTACATTGCTCTCATGTATATTACATGTCTCAATCTTGTGCAAGATTCAGAACTTGCATTAGATCTGCCAATAACACAAAGACTGAGAGTGGATGAGGGGAAAAAATTGTGTTGGCATAAATTCTAGATAACTGTGCTATTCACATTTAAGGTTTGTCTCATAGATGACGAACCACCAGGATTTTAAAACAGGGCTCATCACATTTGTCTCCAGGAGTTTATGGCCATTTTTATGTATTTTACTGTTATTCCAGATGCATGGAGCCATCTAGATTATCTTAATATGTGAAAGCTTAAAAAATTTTACACCCTGGTATCTAAGAGACCTTCAGATCATGAAACATTCCACTTATTGGTTTACTGGGAAGCAATACAGAGTACATTCTGTGGACAGAAGCAACTGTAGTGGCATGGCCATCAAACTGCTTGCCAGGTTGCAGCAGATTTAGGTCCCTTCTCTCTATAAAAGTCAGTTTTCTTCTGGGTATGTACAAAGATGCAATCTCATCAAGCCTGAAGTCTATACATGAATTCAAGTTAATTTAAGGCTATTTTTAGAGGCAGAGAGAAATTAGATGTCCCAGGCCCTGATGAATTTCAGTGTCAAAACACCTACTTTTATCACAGCTAGTGGTGAGGATTATCTGATTGGTTTATTTTAAAATAGAAGGCTTTCAATTGCAATATATTGCAATATATTATTTATTTCATTTCACATAAGTTTTTAAAAAGAACCCGAACGCACTCCTCCTGCTCCCAAAATATTTAGTAGAACATGTCTGTGTAATTGTACTGGGTTTGTATGGTCAGGTTTCTGTAGCTGGGGGGCTACAGGGCTGGCTTCTGTGAGAAGCTGCCAGAAGCTTCCTCCCTGTCTGGCAGAGCCAGTGCCAGCTGGCTCCAAGATGGATGTGCTGCTGCCCAAGGCTGGGCCCATTAGAAATGATGGTGACTCCTCTGTGACAACACATTTAAGGAGAAGAGATAAAATGTTATTGCACAGATGTAATTGGGGCCAGGGAAGAGCCAAGTGAGGAGAGGAACATGGGGGAGGAATATGGGAGAGAAGCAGCCCTGCAGACACCGAGGTCACTGGAGAAGGAGGGGGAGGAGGTGCTCCAGGCACTGGAGCAGAGGTTCCCCTGCAGCCCACAGTGCAGCCCATGGTGGGGCAGCTGTGCCCCTGCAGGCCATGGAGGACCACTGGAATGCTGAGATCCACCTCAGCCCCTTGAGGAGACCCACAACAGAGCAGGTGGATGCCTGAGAAGAGGCTGGAGCATGCATTACTTTTGCAATACTTACACTTCAATAAAGCATTGGAAACCATTCTCCTGGATGTAATACAAAGATGACACATGTTACTACCACTATCTATCTGTTCTTTGACTAAATATATCTATAATGAAAAAATGTAATTTTAAATAAGCATAATTTTTGCCTTTTTGTATCATAGTTATTTGTTTCTGTGGCCATGATCAGTGATCAAGAGTGACTATAGTCAACTAAAACAGACATTAAACATCAATCATTATTCAGTATAGAGCTAAACGTGTGATATAAGTCATTCATAGAAAGCACATCCACTCTTTTAACATGTATAAATATGAGGTTTTTACAGATCCCTACCTCTGTCATAAAAGACAATACCACTTGCATTCTTTTCAGCTTGCTGTGTAAAAATGCTTGAGATATGAAGACAAAACAGCCATACCTGAGAAATGCAGCAAAAATGGTGTAAATTTTCATATTGATATTGAAAATTATGACCTTTCTTGAAGATGATTACACTTTCACATAGCCCAGAAGAGAGGGCAAAGTAGGGTAATATAAAAAAAGTGGTTGTAGTTCCTCAAGCTGTATTTTAATCTAGTCCACTCATACATGACCTGAAAATGAATTGCCCAAGAACAGCATCTAGATTTTTTAATAAGATTATAATTTCTATTCTTACAGGTAAAGTTGGATTAGTAAGTGCCACATTAAAGTAAAAATTTCTAAGAGTCTCAGACTCTTAGACTTCACATAAATTTGCTGTAAACTGTACAAATATTATAAAAAATTCTGGGTCATCTCTGTTTTGCTGCTGGGCAGAAAGACATAGACATGTACCTGTCCAAGAAAATTTTTCTCCAGTGGTACAGAATTCATTTTTATCAGTACGGAAAACTTAAATTCTGGCAAAAACATTAAGCCTTTTTCTGATCTGACACAAGATATTGGAAAGATTGTATTTCCAAAAATATAGTAGCTAATGTTATTTGCTTTGTCTGCGAAAATGACCGAGCGCAGGAACGGATTTCCCAGGGAGGTGGTAGAGTCTCCCCCAGTGGAGATACTCAAGATCTGTCTGGATGCAACCCTGTGTAAGGTGCTCTGGGATGACCCTGTTTGAGCAGGGAGGTTGGACCAGATGACCCACTGTGGTCCCTTCCAACTTGACCCATTATGTGTAAAAATGATTATATTGATCAAGTGAAAAACTGTCCTTGAAATCAGCAAATTTTTTGTTTCTGTACCTCAGCATGTTAGTTACAAAAGAGAATGGAAAAATAGTATTTTAACTTATATTATAGCATAAATATGTAAATCTGTATATTCGATTTTGTCTGAACTTTTATTTGTGCTTAGATTGTAATATAAATAATAATGCCAATTGGGAAAGTATTTTTATTTTGTTTCTTGAAAATAGCTTTTTCAGTACAAAGGTTCTCTTGGACACACTTTATATTAAGAATACGTTTTTAAGTAGGTTATCAGTTTTCAACAATTGTTATTACCACTGGTTAATTGCATGTTACAGCATCTGACTGGAGAAAGTTTGGTTATAAAACAGATTGATAAGCAGTTGCAACACATTTTGCAGCTGAGCTTATATGTAATTAAAGCTCATGAGCTGCACTCCACAGTATGCTTATTACAATCTATGTTAATTATTTATTAAAATTTTTCAAATTGAACTGTTATAATGAAGTACAAATTAAACCATTAGTCACAGATAATGCAAAGACTATAAATGCAAATTTAGTTGCAATGCCTAGTTTTTTATGAGTTTAAGAATCTGTCAATTATAAGAAAGCTACTCATAAGAAAATGTTTTACTTTAGTGATTTTATAGTAGCATAGAATATCTGCTTCTGACACAAAAGTAATGGGACTGTGCACTTTGAATTTAAAGGATTTATATTAAGGCCATCCAGGACTGTATATGAAAATCAAAGAGGGGACAGTACATTTCATGGCCAGTACTTAGATTATTATTGCAAGCAGTGGGATTATGGCATTGGAATATTTGAACCAGAAACACTTTCATTCCATGAGCTTCTGCAATTCATATAAATATGTTTACTTTTCAAGATATTCTAGTACATAAATTTTCATTTTGAAGGGTACCAATACTCCTCATCTATTTTTCTGTTCAATCAAATCATCTCAGTGGAATATACTTTTGTCAAAAACCTCTGAGAAAACTCATTTTATACCTGTGAAGAAATAAAATGGAGCTGCAATATTATTCCTTGCTCTGAGGAGAAAATTCATCTTTTCAGCCGTTTTTTTTTTTGTTTTTTTTTTTTTTTGTTTTTTTTTTTTTTTGGGGTTTTTTTTTCTCCTTTTTACAAAAAACTC
>VZRH01002693.1:711987-746094 GCA_013397555.1 Urocynchramus pylzowi | reverse complement strand
GATGAAGCGGGGGAAAGAAATTTGGCTCCAACAATTGTTGACTGCATTTTACAAATCCTAGACAAATGTCCTGAGCTTTCTCCCTAAAATATTTGTACATGAGAAACTGAAGTCATGCTCAGATTTTTCTGTGTTCCATAGATCTACTGAAGCAAAATGCACTATGGATCAAACTGGGGTAATCACAAAATAATTATACAGTTGTTCCAATTTTCTCTAACTGATTGAAACCTTATAACATCTAGAGAAGATTTGCAGTAGGATCTGTCATCTCATTTAAGTGGATAGGGAAGCAACAAGGGTAAAAATATGATTGTTTCTCCAACCTAGGAATATCCGGTAACATAGGGAACCAGTCTGAACATTATACAAGTGTTCCTAGACCATAGGATTTCTCTGTATTTCTACAATCCATTCATCATCACCAACAAGAACTATTTCTAAGGAGTTGCAAACATGCTGAGAGTCTGAAATTAGTTTTCTTGGTGACAATATATGTTGTAAGAACATGACAACTTGATTGCCATAATAATGGAACTGCCAAACTTTGCCAGGGAGGAAGGCAGAAAAAGGGGGAAACATGAAAAACAATGCAATTTAATTCTGATGTTAGTCCAAGATTGCTTTAATTTTACTCATCTACTCTGAGAACCAAAAAATAAATATTTTTTTAAAGCCTTCTGATGCTAAATGGCTCTTGGGGGATGTGAAATTATTATCTCAGAGACAAATTTATTTGTACTCTGTATCCATGTTTTATTATGCGAGTTTTATTTGTTGTGGTCTCATTATTTTTACTTTGAGAAAATATTCTTATTTTAGCCTAATTGGTTTTCCCAGTACAAACAACAGAAAATAAAAATGTGACACGTTCCTGTAACTTGACAAATATTTAAAGAATTTTGATGGGAAAACATAAAGCTAAATAGATTACAATTGCTTTTCTTGGGTAACTCTCATATTCATAGCTGTTGGTTTTAAAAGTAAAGATGAAGGAGAGATTATATTTATATGTAACACATTTCAATGGAAAAGGATCCTCATGTGTCCTGTAGTATTCATATGCATAATACATAGGAATATTGATTATGTACATTTATTACACATAAACAACAGAATTTTGTATACCAGTCAAATGTACTTGATAGTATAAGAATGGTGAAGAGTAATTCCTGTGGAAGTCAAACTGCAGGTAAAATCCTACGTAAGCAGAACACAATTTTAGTTCTGGCATTCCACAGAAACATCAAGGTCAATATTCCCTTGTGAAATGTTACACTTTCTCATTACTAAATTACCTGAAACCTCCACTTCATGGAGTGATATTAAGGTTCAACAAACGTGTAGCAGAGCTGATTTAGCTAAACTGTATTCATACCCCTCACTGAATTTCAGAGTGATTGATGGTCAGCCACTTTATCCAGTTATCTCCTGCCGCTGCTGCTGAGGTGAGATCTTGCTTCCTTATCTAGATGAGATGCCAGGCAAGTGTTAATGGCCATACCAGAGTGCCTTATCTCCCAGACTGAATGCCAATACACCTATACTAACCTTCTTATGTCAGAAGTCAGCACATGAATGGATACTTGAATAGGGATATCATGACAAAATAATGTATTTTATTTTCTTTAAGGCATCTCTATAAGGGTTCATAAGGATTGTGAATATCCTGTATTACTTCTGTTGCTTCAGCAAACAATATGTCTGTACAGTGTTGCAGCCTGCATAAATGCCAGGGAATTTAATGTGTCACTGTCTTTAAGTAGCAAACAGTGGGTTAATACCATCACCAGCAATTGCAAGCAATGTGGTCTTGCTCTCCCCATTGTAATGGAGGCTTTTTGAACAGCAAAAAAAAGCTTGATTAATTTAGTGACTACTAATTAATATATGGTGGTCGAGCCTGTCGATATTCACTGACAAGGTTATCATCAAGATGTCAATGAGAGGCAGAGTGAATATCTTAGAGTTCAATGGATTCCAGCCAAGAAATCATAGAGACGAGAGTGGCAGGGATAGATATTATACTGTTGTACCAGTGAGGAAAACCATATGACAATGGGAGAAAATGTCTGAGCCTCATGTTTGCTCTGAAGAAAGTTTGTTTTGTCTCAGCATGAAACTGATAATTAAATAGGAAGCAGCTTGTGTTCCCAGTGTTCTTTCTACTGGAGTCTAAAGAAAGTTATGTCATTGACTCCATAAGCAGTAGAGCTGGCTACATAGTAGCTAGTATGGCTCTCAAACAAACAAACAAAAATCTCTTCATAGTTTGTATATAGGTTACATTTTTAAGAGAGAACTGTAACAGCCTTTAAGCACTCTGCTTAGTAAAAATCTGTTAACAATATATGTTCTCAAGTTCTTTGGAATCTCTCAATACCTGTGATAGGTAGACAACTGCTACTACTAATTTAGAAAAAGTGCAATGCATCAGAGAGATGAAAGACAGATTTTTAAAGACATGAAAGTGTTTAAAGATGAAAATGTGATACTTGTCAGAAGCAGGTGAAAGATAGACATGTAACTCTTAAAGATATTTCAATCATTATAAAGCAATGGAAATGAAATGTATAGATACTTTTTAAAAATAACATTAGTTGTACCATTAGTCACAGGCATAAGTTTCAAAAACCTGTTGTTGGGTGACTTTCTAGTGTCACAGAGAAATTTAGGAGTATAAATAGCAGCTGAGACCTCTCTGAAAAGGCATTTTAAACCTTTCTTGGCGCTTATGGCAATATAACTAATTAAAGTCAAAGCCAGTGGAATAATATTGCATCACTAATTCATGTAAAGATATTTATCTGAGAGCCTTATGGTCATAAAAAATCTTTGCCAGAAATATGTTCCACTCATCCATGTACTTTGACCAACTCTTTTGGGTTTGTGCTACATAAGGATTTGGCATATTTAGCATTAAAAGATGTCTCATAAATGAACAGAAACTCTCATGGAATATTTTGTTCCAAATGTTTCAGAAGTAAAGAAATCCTGCATTCAGAGAAGTATAATTTTTTCTTCATTTTTACCTTTAATCATTCATTCATGCGTTCTTGAACTGCTCCTCACAAATCTCTTGCCACCTGAACTCCTCTGCTTCGTAGTATTCTTTCATCCTGCAATCTACTTCTCTCTCCTATACTCTTACTACTTCCTCTTTCCTATTCCCTCTGCCATTTCATTTTCTGCATGTTTCATGATTTGCTTTTGGCCTCACAGTGATTCTTCTTCCCTGTTCCTTATATTAATAATGTTTGCTGCGAGCCGTGAATGACAAGGATGTCTGAACAAATCCAGTATCTTCTTTTATTCTCCACAAAAAACATGTGAACAAAAAAGTGACTGTCTGCATTTCACAAGGACAGGGAATACAATGCCCTGTACTCAGAGGAATAGGTTATGGTTTATTCTGCTTTGAGTAAAGAACTTCATTGAGAGAGGCAGGAACTAAAGCACCTTGGAGATTACTGTTTGTTCCAGATGAATTGTCATTGTCACTCTGCAATCCGTGACCTATCTGCACTTCTTTACTGAAGTTGTCTCATAATTAACAAAGCTACTGTGTCCTGAACCTTGTGAATACTGTCATAAAGGGCATTACTTGGATTGTCCAGCTGGCAAATAGAGTTTGGCCCTTACAGGAGCTTTGAGCATCCTGTTCTGCAGGTGACATTGATTAGATGTGCTGTAAGGAAAAGATGACATTTTAAAGGCTTGAATATGCAAATTTTTTTTTTCCCCACAGAAGGGATAGCATTATGAAATGTTGCAGAAATGACTCTTACTGCTCATTAAAAAAAAAACCACTAAAAAAAGGAAAAGGTTCATACCTCCTCACATACTTTGAGAGAAGGAGCAAACAGGACCTAAAACTGGAATGGCCTGAGATAAATCTGTATGTTGAAAACTATCTTTGCCCCTTACATTTTCTATTCTCTTAAATGTGTGGACACTGAATGGTTTTCATATCATAATTGTGTGACTGAAACTGTTTGCTGTACAGGTCAGCAAGCTCTCTGCCCTCCCTCTGTCTGGTGTCACAGACACAACAAATCCAATCCTTCTTCCCACATGGCCAGGAGATTGCTGATCTCTCTCACCCCCTCTTCCTTTCACATCCTCCTGCCAGCAGCAGGGGTGATAAGAAAACCTTCCCTCTTCACTGCAGTTCATCTCACTATTCCCTTTTCTCCTTCAGACCTATCAAGTCTTTTTGGTAACAGACTCACAAAAGTATTTCAGTAGTTTCTCTGCTGTCAGTTTTTCTTCAAGTTTCTAAATGGTGCAAGAGACCTTTCTTCTGTAGGAGAAGCCCACAGGCTTCCTCTGCAGAGGCAACCTGCTGGATCTGTTACCTGCACTTTCCTGTGCTTGGTTTTTTAGCAAAGCAGAGAGACCAGCTGCTCTGTACTTCAACTAAGGTGCATATTACAGTCAGACCCTGCAAATAAAAGGTTTTCCTCCTACAGGGCACATTCCCTGGTGGCAGCATAGAGCGAGGACTCCCATGCTTGGACTCAAATCTGATAAATGTTTCTATGCTCCCGCATGGTCATAATAAAGTTAATATGTGAGGAGCCAGTAGAAAAAACAAACAAAATCCAAAGATGTGAGTTAGATATGTTTTCATCTCTTTCTAACAACTTTAACACCTGTTTAATCAAATTTTTTTTGTGTAGGTATAGGTGTGGCTATTAGGTGATCTATTCCCTTTTCAGCCAGATTAATCACTGTTTTCCACTGCAGAAGTAGTTAGCACTTCTGAGTGCTAACTACTATATATATAACTACTACACATCTCTATTATAAGAATAGAGATGTGCAAGCAGGGAGAGAGAAGACAAACCTCATGAAGCACAACTTCAAGAAATAAACATTCTCATAACCCACGTAACTATGAGCCAACAGGCACGACATATTCTTCAATATCAAGACTCTTTCCCAGTTGTCTAACTAATATAATTTCCCTTTTAGTAGAAGCCATCCTGAAGATATTTTTTGCATTTTGCCAAGCATCAGCCACGTAACTTTATTTTGCTCTTTCTTAGCTAGCTATTCAGTCATTTATCTTCAGCACTGTGATTCCAAGAAAGCATCAAAGCATTGCAGGAATGATGAGTTACGAACAGTGCCCAAACTAGGCATTGCCAATCTTCTATTTTGAAATAATTGCATGATGAATATTGACATTAAAAAGCAAGCTTTGAACTATTATTAAATAAACAGCTTAGCTATTATATAATTCTGAAAAGAGTTAAGAAAAACAAAACATAAGTGTATCAAAAACTTTTCTGCCTATGAAAGTTAATGGGGCCCTGTCACTGGAACTTTACAGGAACAGTCCTCACCAGATGTTAGGACACTATCTTATTAACCTTAGATCATCATTGTCATAGTTCATTTAGTGATGTCAAACATAAAACGTGATAAGATGCCAAAATGTGAACCTTGAACATTGAGAGAAGTACTTTGAAGTAGGCATTGATTTGGCAATGCTGGACGGCCCATTTTGGTGTCTGAATCCATATTTTTTACCATGTGTCCTACATGGGAATTTAGATAAGCAAATGCTAAATCTGAGACCATGCAGACAGAATTTGACTTAAAGCAAATATGGGTGCTGAGAGCCAAACAAGTTTTTCAAATCAGGATTGCAGCTTGGCTGCAAAAATTATTGAACCCCAAAAATACAGGCTTAAATGATCAAAAGAACAAATGCGACCAACATACAAAATTTCCCTGAACCACTTGGAAGGTCTGTCTCATGTTATAACTGGAGACATCAAATGGAGACATAAAGATTTGCCTTTTCTTGTGATATAGTAAGCAAAGACATCATGGTGTCTACATCATCATGCTTATTCTTTTTCATCTTCCTCACACTATCCAGGTGAAACAAGTATTAAAGATGATTTGTGCATACATCTATATAGATAGGTTACATGTATAGCTGCATTTCAACATCAGTATATTTAAATGTATGGATTCAGTGTACATTTAAGAGTTCATTTCAGCAATGTAAAGGTGTTTCCAATGTGCAAAATTAAAATGTAAGATCTTAAATGAAACAGAAAGAGGAAATTTATGCACACTCATTATCCAGAAGGAAACAGAATATAGTAATCTTTGTACAGATTTTAGGACTACTTTTAACTAAAGTTCATGATATGGTAATGAGCTGTTGATTTTTGTCTTCAGAAAATGTTTACATCCAGTAGAGAGGCTTTAGACATCTGGCATGTGTAAGCATGGTAAAGGGTTATTGCCTAAGGGATAATAAATGAGGGGAAAAGCATCCCTCCAAATGCACTCAAAATGAAAGATGAGGTTGGTATCTTTGCAGTTGGAAATTGTCTGTCATCTCTTAAGGTTATCTCAAGTCATCCCAATTATAAAGGACATTATAAATGTTTAAAAACATTATTTAAGACATGTTTTTAAATGTCTTAAAACAAAGAATATAATTAAGTAAATATTTTACTCATTTTTGTAGGAAAAATATACTGAGACAAATTCTCCCTGTATATCAATACTATACACACTTCAGTAAAAATCAACAAGATTTAATCCAGCCTGAAAAAAAATTTACTAGATGACCCTGGAAAACTAAGAGAAACACATTTTAAATCTCACTAAATAATGACAAAATGCCTCAGACAGAATGCTACATCACCATATAATATATATAATCACTTTTTAGAACACACCTGGGTAATGAAATATGTCTTCCTGTTTTTAGGTCAGTGGATCAATGTATTTGTCTTTCCAAAACAGAAGTGGTTTTGTAACAGGATGTCATGCCCTGAGAGAAAGGGGAAAGTAAGAATGGAGATCTCTAGAGCATACCCCAGTGTAAATCACTGTGAACCTAAGCACAGTCTCATAGCAGCCAAAGCATTCCAAATCACAGCCCATCAGTCCAACCTCCAGGGGCCAACACAGGTCTGACATTAGTGACTGTAAGCATCTACACTTTAAAATCCAGTGATATAATAGCAAGCACATATTTTATGGGGAGAATAAATGTTCAAGCTTGAGTTGTGTTGTGTTTTTTGTTTTGATTTGGTTTGTAGGTTTGTGTGTAGGGATTTTGCCTGGTAGAACAGAAAACAGCAGGGAGAGAAGATACAGCAGTTTGAAGAGAGTGCAAACTTCTCACTGGTCCATGACCAATCTCAAACCCATCATTTTAAACCAATTTCTTTCCCAAGGGATCATACTGAAATATACTAAAAGAGCACAGAGGGTAAAAAAACTCTCCAATTTGGGAGAATAATTTTTTTACTGATTTAGTCATTATGATAAAAAAGTAATGATTAAGTGTCATGAGTGTTGTCAGCTTTAACTCAGTTAGCATCATGTCTCACTCCAGTTCTAATTTATAAACTTAGAAAAGTAGGTGAAGCCAAAATCCATCAGGGCTGTTAGAGCAGTGGTTACAGAAATTCTTTCTAGAATTCATTTCTGCTTGCTTTTTATAAAGTCTCTCTTTATATATACTTTTAAAATGAATTCTACATTACAGATACATTTTATTCAAAAGTACTTCAAAAGTAGAAAAGGAGACCCTGTTACCTTTCAGTAAGTTTGATCTGCATGGCTAAATCTGAGGTCTGCAGTAGCACTCTTTGGACAGTTGTTTTTCTGTGGTCTTACAACACACTGTTTTCACTACAGGAAGATAGAGTGAATGAAAATATTAGAAAACATGCCTTTGAAGTTGTTCTAAGCATCAGGACTTGAAAATCATCCAGTACAAAAGATTGTGGTATTAATAATGAACAATAGCAAATATTCAGTAGCAACATGCACTGAAAAAAATTAATTAAGAGACTGTGAAACCCTATTGTACTGGCTGATGTGTAAAGAAAAATCAGACAGTAGGGGCAACATCAGCTATTCTTGTACTGGTGTACAGGGATAGGCTTCTCTACTCATATTAATCATTAACCTAGCTAAGCCATTTCTAGCATGAGAAAAGTAAGCTTCTGTTAATGTCTGCTTAGTTCTGAGATTTTGTTCTGATGGCACAAGGGAACATCTTGTCCCATTTGGAATGCTTGCCATTCCGAAGCAGGTTTATGAAAAGAATACCTTTTCTCTTATTGTTAATAAGGTAAAGGTCAAATTGCCATAGAAAAAATAGAAGTGTAAAAAACCTGGCAGTTCTCAAGACACAGCAGAGCTATCCCTGTTTGGTTTCTCTAATTACTATGTAGTTCCTGGTCTTGAAAACTGTTCTACAGGTGGTCAACATAATTTGAACAATGGAATTTCCAAATAAAGAATTGGGAAAAACCAGTGTTGTTCAAGAGATATGAAAATATTCAAGTAGAAATACCGAGTTTTGAAAAAAATGAGATTTTATAACAGATATGCCAACCAATCTAAAACAATAAGGGAAATCAATTATAATTTGGTTGTTCAACTCAAAACTTTTCTATTCTCCAGAAAACTCAAGTACATTTTTTAAGAGGGCAATGATTCCTTAAGAGGTGACCCTTTGTGTCAAACTCTGCTGTTTCTTGATAAATTTCAACTGCTTGCACTTTCTTCCCAACCACGCAAGAACAAATGTTTTTTTGAGTAAACCAGTCATAGGCGTGTAATGCATAAATCCATAGGAATTGCCAGCATATCAGAAAAGCAAGGGTTAACACCCAGTGACAATACAGAAGTCCAAAACTGATGGCTGTTTACTACCCAGACAAAGGGCTTTAAGGGGTTGATAATGATTAGAGCCAGTGACAGCAGTTAGTAAGACTGACCTGTGGAAACACGTGCCCTTTTTTCTCCACCTCACTGTGTAACAACTGGGAGGAAAACTGCAGACTTTCATTGCACAAGAGGCTCTTCCTACCTCTGAGAACTTTCAACACAGAGAATTAAGGAAAGAACTAGGTGAAAGTTATATTGTGGTATGTATGAAGATGAAAGAATGAAAGCTGAAAAGCTGTGAGTAGGTTCTAGGCAATAGGAAAAGGAAGTAAGGGGGCAAGTGGGGCAAGATGCTGATACAGTGAGGGGGAAATATTTGAAACAAACCTCCACAAGGAAGGTTTAAAATTATGCTTTCATATCTGTTCTATTCAGGGTCTGTAGGGATTCCCAAGTTCATGTTCAACACTGAGCTTTTCTCATGGATGTTCATGCATTGTGTATGTGAAGGAATTTCTTACACCAAACACCTGGTTTGATGCCTGGCCCATAGAATTACATTAGCAATTTCTATAGATATTTTTTTTTCATATTTCCATTCACTGAGAGACTGTTTTTACTGAGTCAACTTATCACAAAATGTGTTTAATTAATAGCTTATTAAAGCAGATCTGTAGTAGTAAGCAATAATAAAACAACACAATTCAGATTTCCATTGTATATAATGTTACATTAATTACTAACATCTCTATATAGGTGCTAGGGGACATACCATTTTCTGTGTTGAGTGAATACCACTGTATTCAGCTTTCCAGCCCTCTTATCCAAAGCACCTTTGGTAAAGAGTTATGGGAGATTTTTCTATCAAATTGAATCTTTAAACATTCTTTTCTCTTCTGGTAAGAATTTTCATTTTAATGCATTTTCAAAATGTGTTGTTATTAAACAGTTCCTTTAAATTTATTAAAGGATAGTTTATTATTAATTGATGGCATCCTGTCCTTTGGCAAAAGAAGAGCTTCTAGATATGTTCTAGCTGAAATATTATAAATAGAATGAATGATCTCATGCAGCATCCATTTCTCTGAAGTGCAGGATGCATCAGCTCTGATATCTATACAAAAATAAATTTAAATGTTGTTTTCTTTTACATAAAAAGTATAATGAAAACTATTTTAGCCAGTGCTTCTGCCATGGTAATGGTATGTAGCTTGAGGAAAACCCTGGCTGAAATATGGCAATAATGCTCTTTCTAACAGCCAATACATTAGTTATACCAGCAAGCTGGAGATCTAATGCAACCTCCTAGGGTTCTGCAGAAAACCCACAAAATACATTTGGAAAATATAAATTCCGACTCTCACACAATGGTGATTAATATTTCTGAAAACTTGTGACTACCCTATAAACAGTCATTTCACTGCCACTTAGAGCCATTTCTCAATCAGAGACTGAGGACAAGTCCACAGAAGTCTTGCTGAGGACAGATTTCATTTAGTGAACTATGCATAAAAGAATGTTGTTCTGGTGCATAATATCACAAAGCCATAAAATATGCTAAGATGTAGCAGGGCTGCTGAGTGTAGCCCTCACATTAGGTCATGAATAATCCCCTATCATCACAATTTCCTTAGAAATTTCCAATGGCTGACCTTTTCCAGGGCAGAAGAAAACAGAGAAGAAATTGCACTACGCAAATATTTTTTTTTATCCGTGGCTTAATTATCTTATTTCTCCTCTAATTGCTGAACAGTGGATACAGATACTTTCAGTCATATCTGTGGCCCTGAATTCTGCATCTATTCCTTAAGGAGCATGATAATAACTAGAAAGTAGTACCCAACTACTAAAGATGTGTTAGTGAAAGGCAATGATCAGTACCACATGTAAAGAAATGTGAAGGTTCTCTGGGAGAGCATCTGTATCTGGAAACTTTTAGATGCCATCTAGGGAAGAAGAAGGACAAATGTAGACAAAATCTGTCTATTCTTTGGCATTTGCAATAGAAGTAGCTGAGTCAGGATTGCAATGCGGAAATTCAGAAGGGAGAAGCAGTTCCTTCCACAGCAGATGAAGGTAGAGTGATCATAGGAATCATTGTGCTTCTGGGACTTTTATAAAGCTTTGGATTCAATTAAATTGAAAATGTAAAATCCAGGAATACTGAAAATTCAGTAACATTCAAATATCCAAACAGAGATGACATTTCGGAAACCAAATGGGGTTTCCCTGAAAACTGCAAGGAAAAATATTTTTGAGTAGACCTAAACCCCTGCTATTTGTAGTTATAACATAATAAGAAACAGGTAATTTTTCCACTTCTTTCTCAACGTGCCTTGATGGATGTCACTCAAAAACATATCACTGTTTGGACTGGATTCAGTCTGCATTTCATGTTTGTATTCGAATTTAGGTCTGTCACAACTGATAAATAGTGATAAATGTGACATTACTGCGTCTAAAGATCATTAAATGTCAGCTCATGCACTGGCAGCAAAATGGCTGGCAGAAAGTCAATGATGCAGGAACTGTATGGAGTGTGAAGAGCAGAGATGGATCTAGGGCAGCAGGGAGTCGTGCAAGCTGTGAGCAATCAATCAATCATTTTATGCTGAGGGAGAACAAAATGAGATGTAAAGGGAGTTCACTGTGTACAGGTAGAGAGAAAAACTTCTTGTTTATAAGTGTTTTGATTCATGTCTGTGTGCATTTAGTAACCATGAAGAAAAATAATAGGTCAGTAAAAAGCATTCATTGTAGTCCAGCCAATTGCTTTTGATAATTCATCTAAAAATTTATAGTCAGTGGGTTTCAAAAACTATTTATTTATTTATCTATTTATCTTGTTTATCTGTTGCTAGAGCCTGGATAGTTTAAGTTTATTATTTCCTAATTTTGAGTAGTATCATATCATAACCTGCAAAAATTTGTGTAAATAACATAATTGGCTTCTGATTTAGACAGAAAACAGCAAAAACCTCCAGCAATACAAAAAACAGCACACACATGGATTTCTTTTATGTAAGAGCATCTTTAAGTAAATATATGCCAACTGACTTAATTTTTCTTTCATAAACATAAACAATATTTAAAAAAATATGGCACAATTTTACTTTCCTTTTTTTGAGGAATAAATCAAGAGTGGATCCATTTGGATTTCTGGAGTATGCCAACAAGAAAGTGCACAAACTTGATGTAACGACTTTTGTCTATAAAGATTACCTAGTTTGATTACAAAAGTTACTCTTTGAGTAATACAATGCTAATATTCTTCTAAAAGAAAGCTATTTCTTTCTTCAAGCCTCTTTCTATAATCTAATCAAGACTGAGACTATTTTGAAAATTCTAGGAAAATAACTTTTCAATTAGAAAATTTTTTTAAAAAATAAAGCAAATAAAAAGCAGTCCTTTCAAATCACTGTAAACCCTCTGTACTAGTAGAGTGTCCCCTACAGAATTTCTTTGTTGGCCTATAAAGAAGCACTATTAACCTATATAGATACAGTCACAAAAGAAATTGATATCCATGATTTTGCCTCATGCAAAAATGAGAAAAAATCTTAGCTATATTTTCAGCCCAAAAAAAGAGGTGATCTGAGTTCAAGCTCAGTGTTTAAGCAATATTAGAATCGTGCTAAATAAACAAGACTGTCTGTGTGTCTGTAGTAAATATGACTCTGATTAAGTACTTCTCTTCTTACAAGTCAGTCAGACCTTACACTTTAATAAAAATCTTTTACTAACACTCCAAGAATATCTAGATCTAAGGCAATGTTGGGAGTGTATATTATAGATTTCTTTTAACATTGTTAACAGGAAGATGCCCAGGACATTGCCCCTTGCACGGATGGGGAGCTGCTTAGTGAGTGTGCAGTTTGCTTTCTAGCCAAAGCAGAGGCTCAAAGTCCTGCATGTTCTGTGCCCGCTTTACACAGATTGTAACATTTGAAATGTCACATTTTTCAGAGTCATTACATCCTGTTACACAGACATCTTTCCAGAATTCACACCTCTTTGTCACCAGTGTCATCCCTGAAGTAAAATTAGAAATACTTGAGTACACTGAAAAAAAGGAACGAGGGATATGGAAATAGACAGTAATTACTGAATACGAAGCTGACCCTAGTTCTTCTCTCACATAGTTAGGACAGGTATCAACTACACAGTTAAGCTCCCATCTTTCTTACCTCAGTGAGCTACAAGGAAACAATGAAAAGAAAAGAACAAAGGGTAAGAATCTGAAGACTGATTTATCTTTTAGTACATAATATTATGTGTTAATTCATTAATTATATTTCATAATTTCATTGAATAATTTGACAAATGAAGGAGAACCTCTGTCACGTGCAAAGGCAAATTAAACAATAACCAAATGTGAATAATCTCTATTTGTGATTATTTTGTCTGGAGTAGAGATAATTTTCTTCATGGTAGATGGTATGGGGCTGTGTTTTTGATTTGTGCTGAAAATAATGTTGTTAACACAGAGAAGTTTTTGTTTCCACAGAGCAGTTCCTGCAGAGGGTCAAGGCATTTTCTGTGTCTTATCCCACCCCACCAATAAGGAGTGGGGCACAAGGAGTTGAGAGGGGAGGAGACACAGCCAGCACAGCAGACCCCAAGTGACAAAGGGACATTCCATACCATATGGTGTCATGCTCCGTATTTAGACACGGGGGAAGAAGAAGGAAGGGGGAAACATTCGTAGTGATGGCATTTGTCTCCTCAAGTCATCCCCATGCATGATGGACCCCCACTCTCCTGAGGATGGCTGAACACCTGCCTGCCAATGGGAACTGGTGAATAGGGTTCTTGTGTTGCTTTCCTTCTGTGCACAGCCCTTACTTTATCTGTTAAACTGTCTTCATCTCAACCAATATGTTTTCCCAATTTTACTCTTCAGATTCTATCCCTCTTCCACCAGGGGAGAGTGAGCAAGTGGCTGTGTGTAGCTTAGCTCCTGGCTGGGCAACTAATATTGCTAGCCTCAACAATATTAAGAAATAATTAAGTAAGTCAAGCATCTAGCAGCTATCAAGTACCAAAGTGTGACTTCACTTTACATTTAATCTATAATTACGTATCACAGTAAGAAGATAAGGAATAACCAATAATAAACTCTTGAGGTCTTTATTAACATGACATCCTTTAATGAAATGCACACAGCAGGGACCCAAGGCTACATTACAATACAGAACAATAGAAGGATGATGTAAATAAGTAGAAACAAAATTGAGAAAAGCTAAGGCACAAAATAAAACATTATAACATATGGACATAACAGATACTGAGTCTCAAGCTGGTCCAGTATACATAGCCAGGATCCCATACTTGAAAAAGATGCTAACTTTCTCCAGCTTATCCACAGGAAAGACAGGAGAGTTTGAAAAGCAAATAGAAGGTGAAAGTTTTCTATGAAGAAAGAGGTAATGAATTGAGTTGATTTAATCCTGGAAAGTCAGAAGAGAAAATTTTCAAGAGTCTTCAAATGCATGAAAATTGCTTTAAAAAGGATAGAAATACTTTCAAAGAAGATGTTGTGAAGAGATTTGGGTCAGAAAGCACAAAAAAACCCTTAACAGATAGTTAAACATGGAAAAAGACTGCCTAGGAGAGTCCAGAAACTCCAATCATGTGAGTTTTGTGAAACAGTTGGACAGAAACTGAAAGAATGACTCAGATATAGACAACATTGTTCATGGTAAGGGAATGGACTTAATTACCTCTTGGAAAAATACTTAAGCTTGGCTAAATGCAGTTAAAATCTGCATCACATATATACGGGAGATAGACTAAAGGGTGATTTTTTTTCCTTACTATCTAAAATGGATGAGCAATGTCATTACCTTCCTTACATGCTAAAGGAAAATCTTTGCTTATCGACCATGTGTTGTAATCTTCTGTTTTCACTATTTGAACTCAATGAAAAAGCCAAAAGGTAATTTTCAAGTCTCAACTATAATATCAATAGGCTTGTACACTACTAATAGAATATTAAAATGTTTTACATGAAGGAAGAAAAACCTCCAGAAACCTCAGCACTTGGAGTTATAATATATTGGATGAATAACGGAAGCAGGACACTTTTTTATTAGAAAACTCTAATTGGGGTTAAATCAGAAACTTACAAAAACCCCCATCTATCTTTCTTGAAGAAATCAAGATTCAATCCTTAGTTAGAACTAAAGTCCTGCAGAAGAGAATAGACATGTAATATTGGTTCTCTCACTTTATGCTTTTGTTAACATGTGTTAGGAGGATGGAAAGGGAGGGTAAAGCAAAAGGAAAATGTAACAACAGTTAACTGGTTTTGACTAAACATGTTTGTAATGATATTTTCACTCTTGTGGAGCAACAGAACTCTTGACCTCCAGAAATGTGAAAAGGTAATTTTCAAAATTTTCATAAATTTCAGCAAGTGTTTGCTTCCTCTGTTGTCACAACACCCATATGTAACAAAATGTATTTTACCCAGTAATTTTCTTTTAGGTTTTCCTTCTCAGAAATGAACACCTGTTCAAGGTAACTTATTGGGGAAAAGGAATGCCTGTTTCTGTGTTCTCATTCCAAAAGGATTTGCTCAATTCATTGAGATCATTCAATGTTTTGCTAAAAAGCCTAAAGAGTTTTCTGCCTCTCCTCCATTTATTTTTTTTTTGCTGCAAAATTATTTATTTTTGTTGATGATAGTTTATTCCTGCCTTGTGCTGTCAATCCTGGTTATGCACAGAAGGCACTAATCATGAGCCTTGTTGCTAAAACAATTGTCTATCCATGAACTTCAGTTCACCTGTGCAAGCTGACGCTTTTGAGTATCAAATCCTCCTCCCAAAACAATCAGTACTGTCGTTTGCAAAACTTGCACCATAAGATTTCTTTGTTTTATTGATCTTTCAGTTATCCAGTTGTCAGTGTACAGTGCTGATCACAGAACTGCCAAGAGGGAAGGCTGTTGGCTGAAGGAAGGTAAAAGAATGGCATTTTTATACGTGCTACCTAAGTTATATTTATGGAGTGAGGGTTTTCCTCTCTCAGGTACTTGAAAGGAGTTGCACTGCTGTGTGTATAAAACTTGTTCTCCATGTTTTACAGCTGCCTAGATGAATATTAATATGAGACATTGGGGGGAAAGTTAAGAAAGTTTCTTGTAAGCCTTGGATAGTAATCTTTTCAATACATAAACAACAACAAAAAAAGGATCACTGGTTTTCATTTTAGGGAGAATGTATCACTTCTGCTCAGAGTAGCAAGGAGAAAGTTTCAAAGAAAACATGCACTTCTCGACAAGCACAAACTGTGAAATGTATTAGAAAATAAAGGTTTTAATGTCAATTATCATTAAAAACCTTATTTTCAAAAACACTTCACAGTTTAGTCATGCTGAGAAGTGCTTCTCATCTTTGAAATTTTCAGCCTGCTACACTGAGCAAAATGGGTGCAATTTTCTTTTAATTGTTTTGAACACCATGTGTGAGAGAACATGACAGAATGCAAATTGCTTCTACGAGATGTAAGCAGCAAATAAGTTGTCGAATTTTGTGGCATCTCTCTGTGAGCTGAAAGCATGAGATGCACTACTTTTTTAGCAATAGGTCAGGGAGGAATGTCTCTCTCCCTTGTTTGCTCTTTCCCTGGTTTTAGTTTGCAATTCAAGACAAGAAAACAAGAGGTTTCATGTTCATAGTGCAGTAAGAGTTTTGTCCTCAGCAGCAATAGTGGAGACCCTGGGTCAGAGCTAACCATACTCACAGCATTTGGGGTCTTTCCAAGTCACCTGTCTGCCTCCCAGCTATGCATACCATAAATGCAAACTGTAAAGCAATCTTTTTTCTTTATTCTTTCTAGCTGGCCAGGCTGAACTAGGGCAATAAATTATTATGGACTAAGCTGCACCATGCATTAGTCATAATGTGGTACAACACTCTTTTACACAACAGGCCAGCATCTTGTGCTCATCCTTGTCCGGTGAACAATATATACTGAGAACTAAAAAATAATAATGAAATACACTGACTGGTTTTTTTTTTTCCCCCCAGAATCTCTGCAGAGCCAGGTATTTCTATTTTACCCAGCTATTACACACATACAGCAATATCAAAACAGAAAGAGGGCAAAACTCAGACTGTCTATGAAATGAGGCAATTAGCAAGAATGAAACAAACACTTTGATTCTATTTCATATGACCAATTAGGCACTATTGATGAGGCTAGCAGAAGATGTTTCTCCCTGTAGTACTTCTTTGGCTTTGCCTAGCTAGTTTGCTTTCTGCAGCACTGTGTTATTAGACACAGTGGTCAGATTCCTGTTTGAAAGCCTCTAATGATCTGACAAAAGTTTTCAGTTGAGTTGCAATAGAAATTCCCCCAGGATAATTTGACATTGCATTATTATTGCAATAGTTTCTACAAATATTCCAAAGTCAAATTAATATAATTCTTCTAGGGGTAAGTGCCTTCTGCAATGTGGTTTCTTTGTGCAACATGACAGAACTGTCACACTATTTTAATCAAACTTCTTGTGGTTTCAGAAAAAAAAAAAATTCTCTTGTTCTATCTTCATCTAGGAAACAAGGTTACTCCTGGACATCATCTTGCATTTCATCTGCCCAGGATAACTTTATGATTTTCAATTCAATTTCTGATCCTTATGATGGAGGTTCCATGCAAATTTCCACACCTGGTCTCACTCTTAAAATAGTTGACAGAAATGAAATAAATCACAGGATAAACTTGTGAGAAAAAATTCACTGGGCCATAACATAGAGCATATCTATATATAGCTGGAAATCTGTATAAGGACTGCTGGAGGCATTCTGAGTCCACCATTAATGTCACAGGAAAGGATTTTCTTTGTATAGTACAATAGCAGGAGGCTGTTTCGAGACAAATTAAGGGATATGTCTGCAAAGAGCTGATTAATAAACCTTTTTGTAGAAACCAAGAGTACAAGAATGCTGGAGGTATTCTGGAATGCTCTTTCCCCCTTCTTTCTCTTCTTCTTCTCAAAGATAAAGAAATGAAATCTATTATTTTTCTTGTTCTGTGTACATGAAATGAGTTTTATCCTATTATGAATTCGGTCTTCTTATTTTACTTAAACATGACCATTATTCTTTTAATTCATTTCTTCTCAAGGCACATCTAGACTACAAACATTTGAAATCGGGAAAGAAGTCTTGCACAATAAACATGAAAAGCAGCTCTCTTCAGCTTAAGCATAAATGACAAAGCTGAAGTTTTTCCCTGAATACTCAAAAGCAAAACTATTGAAGAACTTTTTCTTCTTGTTTGTGTGTGTGAGCAAGCCATGTTTAAGAAAGAGCATAGATGAATCCACATGAATCCACATGGCATCCACATGGCATGACATTTTCTAATATTCTGTAGGGCAAGAGAGAATGAAACATTGTTTCATTGCATGAGCTATCATAAAAGTAACTGCTCTAAAAAAAAAAAATAAAAGAAAAAGGAAAAGTGACCAGGTATCAAACACACACAATGATGGCTACTTTCTTCCCTCAGCAGTGTAAAATGGAAAGATATGTTTTTGTATACCTTGTGTTTTTTCCATTTGAAGTCTCAAAATTTGTAGAATTCTGATTTTTCTCCATATCAAACATAACTTTAAAAAAAAATTCAACACTTTTTAATAAAGGTCAAGTTGTCTTTTTTGAGTCATATTAAAGGTGTTCTTCAGTTCAGACCACACATCATTCCTTTCTTCCTTCAATCTCACATATTTTCATTACAGTCCAGATAACTGGACATTTCTGTCTGTGATCTGTCTTTTAAGTCTTCTAAGGAGAAGTAGGGGAATATTTCATTTTAAATAAAGTCTTGTGTTCAAGTTAATCAGAGAGGGACACAAGTGCTGGAGGCACATCAAGACAAAAAATACAGGAAAGTATACCGTGAATGAGACATTGCTGAGAAGAAAAAAAACATTGCAGAGCTTTTTAAGCCCTCTATAACCTTGTGTAAGAGGGCTGTTATGTGCTTTAGGTGTTCTTAACATGGTCTTTTTATTGCTCTTTCATACTGTACCCTTGCTGACTCCGAGTACAGAAAGAAAGAAGGAAATTTATGTTTTCTGTATGTTTAATATTGGACTCTTCACTTTGGCATTTTAAGCCTAATCTTTACTGTTGCTTTTAATAAGAAAAGAGAAAATATATAAGAAGACCTCAAAGAAGTAGGCAAAATTTATTCCAAATAAAGTCACATATCAATATATCACGTAATTTTAATTTAATCATAGAAGCACTAACAGATTTTAGCACCTTTGCTTTACAAATAATTTGTCATAAATAGCGTGTTATTAATCATAACTCCATATAATTTGAAAGTTTTTTTATTATGGGTTGGTTTGTATGACAATAGTCCTGCTGGTGACAGACATGATGCAAGTGTCTCAAGGGGGGAATATTAACACGGCTCATTGAAACTAATTTGAAGGAGCAAATGGATATAACCAGGCTCACCAGAGAGTGTTGATCTAGGAAAGAGTGTCTGGAAAGGTGCCTGGTAGAGAAGAACCTGGGAATACTGGCCAACAGATGGCTAAACTGATGATCCAGCTTGTGCCCAGGTGGCCAAGCAGGCCAATGGCATCCTGATTTGTATCAGGAATGGTTTGGGTGGCAGGACCAGGGCTATGATTGTGCCCCAGTACTTGGCACTGGTGAGGCAGTACCTCAAATTCTATGTCCAATTTTTGGCCCCTCACCACTAGAAAGACATTGAGGTGCTGGAGCAGGTCCAGAGAAGGGCAATGAAGCTGGTGAAGGGTCTGGAGCAAAAGTCTTATGAGGAGCAGATGAGGCAGTTTGGGTTGTTTAGCCTGGTGAAAGGGAGGCTCAAGTGGGACCTTATTGCTCTCTACAACTGCTTGAGATGATGCTTCAGTGAGGTGAGGGTTAGTGCCTTTTCCCAGGTAGGAAGAGGCTGCTCAGGGATGTGCTTGAGCCACCATTCCTGGAAGTATTTAAAATATGAGTAGATATGGTGCTTACGGATATGGTTTACTGATGAACATGGCAGTAAACTGGCAGTTCTGGGTTAGTGGCTGGACCTAATGATGTTAGAGATCTTTTCCAACCTAAATGATTCTATGATTCTACAATCTACATATAATTAATCTTAATCACTCACACGAGCATCAGTTGTATTACATATACAGCCAGAAACCAACTGCAATTTTGGCTCATCCTGATACACAAATATGAAAAAAGTCTTACAACACACTGTATAGATGTAAATACCAGTAGCAAATAGATATGCTGTGTGTTCTAGGCGTGGCAACTAAATGCAAGACGTGGGTTTCTGGAACACTGAGAAATGAGGACCTAGTGCAAGAGATGTACAAAGCCTAAGGCAGGACTAAAATGAATGTCTTCTATGATGCAAACCCTCTGTGACAGAAACTTGCATGTATAACATTCTCTCCAAAACCAGTGTTCTGATCAATTACCAACACATAAAAAGCCTTACCAAATGGCCCAAACACCTTTTATATGGTGAACATCTCATAACTGTTCCAGCTTTTGTAAAGTATGAATTTGTATTAAAATTATATGTGTGATTCCTCTAAAGCATATTTGAGAATGTGTGCTACAAGAAGAGTGATGAGTCAGTCAAATTTCAAGATAAAAAAATGCCCTTGGTGGTAAGAAGCTGAGCAGTGCTCAATGTTTCAATTGCTTTGCACATCTTAGAGTGTCCTTCAGTACAAACACCTTCTTAGATCAGCAAAGGTCTATGCTGTAAGTGACAGCACTGAGTTTCCTATACATGCATGAATTATTCATTTTCTAAATAGATACATTAAAAAGAGAGCTATTTAGAATTTAATGAATATTAATAAGACCATTCACCAACATACCACATTTATCTATGCTAAAGAAATCAATATGGAGGTATATTTATTACCGGCGTGCCTGGAAACATACAGCACTTTTCTACTAATACCAGAAAAAAAATTCACTTTCAAGACTAGAGTTACTTAATCTTCAGCATTCTGAAGGCACAGAGGGATTTTACTGAATTGAAAGCAGAATATTACAGAGAAAGGGACGATTAATAAAGGCCCTATTTGCTTAAACCTTGTGCAAAAATTGGTCTCTAAAGGAAAAGTTAATTTCCTACTAAGTCACATTCATGAAAAGATAAACATTCTAAACTACAGACTGCAAATACAAATAGCTACACTACATAGTCAGATCTAGAGTTTTGGTTTATTTTAATGCAATCCTGCTTCCCTTACTCTGAAATTGTCTGTCAATCAGACCACAAAAATAGCAAATTGTTTAGCAGTAGAGTGATATGCTGAAACCCACAGAGATCAAATTTTAATAGCAATCCCAAACAAAACCTTCAATTTCCTAATCTCCTTCTTTAAAACACTTAGTGGAGTTAAAATTCACTTTTGAATTTGTACAAGTATTTGTGACAACATGTCTTCTAGTCGTCATTCAACACTTTAAAATTCTTAAAAAATAAGGCGCAGAAATCCACATTGTAGCACTTGTTTTATTCCTCAGTCAGGCAACATATTTTGAAGCACTTCTTCATCCAAGCTAAATTATTACACTAATTCACACTGGCACAACTTCTTGCAATCACAGGTTTTTGACCATAAGATAACATCAACACAGTTGCGCAAGCTTGCTGGAAATTCTGTAGTTGCTCCTTTGCAGGTAATCGATTTGCCTATCAAGAAAATGTTGTGCTTAGGAAGTCTTCTTCCTTCAGCCCTCTCTCCATACCATCCTTATTTTTTTTTCTTCCCGCTCCATTAAAGGTTGGTGACAATATTTTGTCTTTGGGATGGATTCACTTTACACTTCTACCTCAGATACACCTTGGGATTTCAGGCATCATAAGAATGGGTCAATGTCATGATGATAAGGAATCCTTCAGGTTGTCTGGATTTTTTTATTACTGTCACCATAAATTAAAATGAACTTTTTTCTTGATAGTGACCATTAGACAAGCCAAAATTAGTTGTGTAGCATTAAGGTTACCTCAGACACAATGTGCTAAATAGAGTAATTCAATTGATACACACACATTAGGAAATCAATTTGGTTGTGATCTCTAGGATCTGAATGAAGCTGAGTCACCTTGTACAGAGTCAAAATAGATGGTTGCAATAAAGGTAACCAGGATTCAAAGTGATTCACCTGTCAATCAAGGCTCAGAACTCAGCAAGAAAAGATCACTGAATTAATCAAAATTTTTTGCCCCAGATTTCAAAATTTCTCACAAAGAGAAGAAAAGTTAACAAACAGAAAAACTAGTACTGCATTAAGGTCAGAGGTATAAGTCTTTCTCAACAAAATATTCTGTCAAAGACCCTAAAGAAATTTCACATGATAAATGTGAGAAGGCTTTTGACAGGATCAAGAGCACTCAAAACATTATCTAGAAGAGTATATTTAAGTCTTTATTGAAGAAAATGTGGGCCTTTTTTTAAAAAAACAATCTCTTAGTTTTAGTAATGTCAAGAATAACGTAGAGTAAGCATCCTGCAATGAGAAATCAGTTGTTTCCTAAATCTACCCACTTATAACCATTTTTATCTTTTTGCAAATCTCTTTATGCTAAGTTATAATTCTGAAATTGGCCCCCTGTCAAAAAAGTGCTGCTTAAACATCTGCAGTTTAAAATCCCTCTCCCTTTTGCCTCGTTTCTGATAAGAAAGAAAAAAAAAATCTCTAGTTACCTGTTTAGGGGGTTTTATTTCCTTGCTCTACCAGCTCAGTTGTAGCTGAATGCAAGGATTGAAGTGGTTTCAAAGTCATCTACTATATTCAGATCAGGCAAGAGTGGTTACAGTCCCTTAAACACTGCTTCCTTCTATTCTCCCAGGTTTGGTGACATGAACTAAAGTGGATTCTTCCTTGGTCAGTTATGTCAGTCTTTGGTTCCTGCAAGCTGAGCAGCAGCTGTATGTAGAAGAGGTGTAACAACACAGTTCTGGCCATCTGAAGTCCTCAAGGTGCTGTATGGTTATAAATATACAGTGTTAATTACATTTCTTTTATAGTAATAAAGCTTTCAGGTTTGGAGTTTAAAAATCCCCCATGGAAAACATTGCTGTTTCATTTAATCCAGAGTGCCTAGAGGAGATTCCATTTGCTGCTCTCAGTTACATTAAACACTTATTCTAGAAATCCATGGGGAATTTCTGCTTCACAGAATGTTGAAGTGTGCAGAGTTTTTCCAAATATATTTCAGATGAAATAAAGCATGAAAAGATATGAATGATTTGTACTAATATATATGGGGACTATTAGTTTAATAGGCAGATATATGTTTTTCTGTCACTAAAGGATTTAAAAGCTCTCAGTTTGAGGATGTCTAATGTAAAGCTAAAAAGAATTTATTAAAGTTAGTGCTTTTTCTTTGACAGAAGTTCTGTTTTCTCTGTCTGAAGTGGTTGCAGCGGTATGAATCCATATCCTTGTCTTGCAACGTCAACTTTAGAAACATCCTGTATTAACTCTTATGCAGGAGCCATTAACAAGTTAATTTTCCTTGGCCTAAAACATTTTCATCATTTTTTATTTCTATCTATTCAAAAACTGTTTATAGCTATAACCAACAAATCTGGTTCCTTGTTAGCATATTCTCAACAACTACTACTTTTCATCCCAAGAAAATAATCAGTGACTGTGACTACAGTAGGATTCTTGCCACACTAGTCCAATAATTGGTGTCCTTTTGGAAAATCATAAATAGCTAATACTCTCTGCCTATAACTTCCATGTTGTTTTGCATGTTACTTTCAAGATGTTTTGTGTATTCCATTAGAAAAAAAAATCTCTATGAATACTTTCCTAGATTTGATAGTGGTTGTGGTATTTCTACCTCAACTACATTTTCACATAGAGGGATCAAGGCAAGTAAATCAGAAAATCATATATTGCATTCTAGGTAGGATATTGCAAAGGCTTCTAATCAGGTGCATATATTACACAGAAGATTTGTGCCTCATTCCTTTGTGTGGAATCCAAATTCATCTGTCAGATGCTCACGTTCATGCATTACTAGATGCCTAGTTAACAGGAAAGAATTTCCATCCATTACAATTCTATTTGGATACCTAAAAATTTGAAAATTTGTAGACTCTAAACAAGGGACAGAAGTACCATTACAAAAACAGGTGTACCATGTCTCTGAATCTCAAAAGGAATGGAGGTGTCTTTATGAAATCAGTTGAAAAGCATTGATGTGTGGGGTCTTGCCCCAGTATGATCTTGGTATCATGTTATTTGTCAAGTTGATCAAGATACTTGCCAAGGCATGCTGTTTCTCTGAGGTGGCTCTTGTGACAAAGTTTCCTTTCCAGGCATACCAGTATGGAGGAAGTAGTATCCATTAGGTCGGACCTTTGAATACAACTAGGATTTTGAAGGGTCCATAGTCATGAAACCTCAAAGTGATTCTAGACCTTATAATTTTGCTTTGTCCCTGGTTTCTTCTCTGCTATAAATAACTTAAAGAGGACCTAAATCACTATGGACTCCATAAAATATTTTCTTTAAAGTTTCCAGAAATACCTCTCCAAATAGCTTAGAGAATTCTACTGTGGTGTCAGAAATAACTAAAATCCTATGACATGTCTGTTTCTTATGCATCTGAAGAATTATGGAAGTGAATGTTATTTAAGCAACAGTTGAAATTCAATAGGAATGGTGTTTCCTGTAGAGTGAATAGAGCTGCTCAGAAATAAGGAGAGCATTGCCTCCAGTCTTGTAAGTATATGTAAAGAACATGAGATCCCAGTTAGGCTTTGGGAACTATTCAAACAAATATATTTGCAACCTTTAAGTAAACTTTTGTGAAAGGAAAACTTTGTTGACAAAAATGGTATTTTGAGGAAGGACAGAAATAGACTGCCAGGGTCCATGTTCATGATAAATCAGGACATGAAGAACTGAAAAATACAATATAGACTTTTCATTCAATAACCCTCAGCAGCAGCCTCAATACAGTAAAGCTCCTCTTTTAGCTAGCACTGTCCCCAAAAGACTGAAAAACAACCATATAAAACCCGAGTTCTCAGACTTATTTTGATTGAAAAAAATTATCTTTGTTTGATGAAGATGGCAATAAACAGCACAAAGGGGAAAACAGTGCTCTGTAATGAGCTCTAAGCTCCTTTACATTGCAAGAAGCCTCCTTGTGTGAGACCATTTATATGGTGGTATCACCCATGCTTCAGTCCTTTCAGTCAGGTCAAGCAATACTGACTTGAAAATCTCAGATATATCACACTGTCATAAAAGGAGTAGGGGTCAGTTTGAGCACACTTCCTGCTTGGATAGTATTCATTTGGTGTACAGATCCATATGTGTCCTGCTTAAGTCCAA
Source organism: Urocynchramus pylzowi (assembly GCA_013397555.1). NCBI lineage: Eukaryota > Metazoa > Chordata > Aves > Passeriformes > Fringillidae > Urocynchramus > Urocynchramus pylzowi. The sequence continues at coordinate 721,057 of VZRH01002693.1, read as the reverse complement.
TGTGTGGAAATGTGGAAGTGCTTGCCATGCAGCAGCAAAGTTCAGCAAACTCCTCATGCATTACAACGATCTAGAGTAGCACTAATGTGACTCACAAGGTGGATTTCATACATACTGCTTCTATTTTGTACTTTTTGCTGGAGGAAAATGTGATGTTGTAATATCTTTTACAGAAATAAAATATCTTTACCTGGCAGTTATTAAAATATACATTTTACAGAATAAAAAGTAACCTCCTTGTTAATGTGTTTTAAAGCTTTCAAATCTTACTGAAAAAGCCTCTTAAACAAATCAAATATTAATGCTTAATAAGAGGTAAGAAAATACTGAAAATTGCAAAGTTTAATTTTTAAAAAATATGAAGTGTTAAAACCTAATTGCTATAAAATATTCATGGTTAAATTATTAAAATCATTATTAAACCCCAAATGCCTAAGTCATCAATTCACAAGCTCTGTGTAACAGAACTTCATGAACCATATTTTTTTTTCTGAAGGCCCAGTGATTGCATACTCCTGTTGACTCAGTTCATGCACCTGCTACAGGACATGGGTCAGGCTGGTCTCAAGATATCTATGCTTAATTCATATAAAGTTGCATCCAGACTTTCATCTTGTCTGTTGAGCACAGCACAGATATGACCTTAAGGTGCCAGAGAATCCATATTTCTTTCCTGAGTAGTTTCACAAGAAGCAGTGTATGGAGCATAAATGAATTCCATTTATCTGGTCAGGACTTCTGACAGCTGCTTCCACTTTTTAGTAATCTATATTACTTTTGAAATAGCTGCAATGAACCATTATCCCACAGATTGACAACACTTTGTTTTCTGAAAGTGATATAAAAAAGCAGCAGGAAGGTTACCTTCTGAATCCAGCTCTCTGACTGAATAATAGCAAAAGCTTATAAAGCAAATTCCAAAAATACATGCAGAACTCTCAACATAGCTTTCTATTGATTTTCAAGTATTGTCCAGTTCAATTTAATGCAAACACAAGGGACCTGAGGATGTCATTTTTATATTTTGGTAGCATGAATCTTTTCCAGTGACAATGCAATGCATTACTGGCTACGTCAAGCATCAGCTACATTACTATCCAGCAGACAGATACATCATTCACTGATGTAAGAATTTGAGGTTATTAACAGGATAAGGAGAATTAATAAAGGTATGAATATCTTTCCCTTGCTTATCATAATGAAAGCTTGTTCTGAAAAAGCAGTGGGGGAAGAGAGTGGGATTTCTTTATCTAGCCCCCAGATTTTTAGAGTGAAAAAAAAAAAAGATGGAAAGAAACCTTATCTTTCAGCATCATTATCTTTGAGATGTCTGTCACATGACAAATTTTACAGTGACATATTAGCACAGAGCAGTATTTGCAGTCTTCCTGCATAGTGCTCATTAAACTTTAATGAAACACTATTTCCAAAATTCACTGCCAAATGCACTTATCCTACAAATGTCACTATCAGCAATTTTACATGCACTTCTGACAGAGGAAAAAAATTGTAGGTCCCTTACTTTTTAATACCTGAGAAAGGTCAGTTACAATATGGCATTTCTCTGAGTACTCCAGGTCACTTGGACTTGATTCTACTTTTTCTGCCCTTGTTTCTGTCAAAATACTTCTATCACTTAAGATGGTTTTATCAAATTGAAAATGAGCTGGAGTAACTTGCATGGCAGACCCTACTACAGGGGCCAGTAAATACTCCAGCATTCTTAGTTATGGAAGGGATGGATTACATGTGGTTTTTTTAGCAAAATAACAAACAACTTGATGCATAACACCATGATAACTTTTTTTTTTTTTTTTAAATATTTTGAAGTGATTCTATGGCTTTTCATTCATTGTGCATGCAGATATTTGAGGAAGGATATTTGGCAGACAATATTAGAACAAATATAAACAGAAAACCCCAGGGTTTTCCATGAAAAAATGGTAGGGAAATGATGCTTTAGTTAAGGTTAGCCTATCCTCTGTGATAACCTGAAACACCTAAGGTTCATAAATGCTTGCTTGTCAAAAGAAACTACATAAGTCAGAGAGTTTACAAATAATTAGAAAATGTTATTAGTAAATTATAAACTGCATGGAAACTGATATAGTAGTTCCTGATCAACTATATAATCACATGGCAGTGGGTTTTGGATAAAGGGGTAGAATGAAAGAGAAGAAAGAAATTAGGAGGTAGAAAAATATTATAGAACCAAAAAAAACCCCAAAAAAACCAAAACAAACAAAAGAAAGAGGAAAAGAGAAAAAGAAAGGGAAATTAGAAAGTGATCACCAGTCCCAGTTCCAGTGTAAATCCATCTGAGAGGACGTAGGTCCTGGTTTCACCTTCAATCCAGCTGCTAAGTATTGGTCCATCTGCATCAACCCAGCTGATGAGATGCCCAGAGTCCAGGGGTGCCACTCAGGCTTGGGAGGGTGTACCTTTATGTGGGCAGGTTTCTATGTAAATAAGTTGTCATTAGCAATCCATTCTTTCAGACCTTTATGGAAATGGATTGAAGGACTTCTGGGGTCTTTGATGGTCTCAATCTCCCTTTGTCATCCATGCCCACTTCCTGCCACCCATTCCTGCACTTGTGTTGAGCTGTAACTCATTTCTGCATTATCTTTATATCCAGATGGGATCTACAGAGAACTCTACCAGTTTAATAACACAATGATGCTAATTTTTGTATTTGTTCAGATTTACTTGCAGATATAAAACGTGGATCTCATGCTGTGTTAGGAATGGTAGGTGTGGAACCAAAAAATCAGTTGGGTTCAGCAGCATTTTAGACAATTGTATTTGGTTCTGTTCCTTCGGTAGGTTGTACCTGAGCAGGCAAAATGGTTCCAAATTTTGCTCAGATTAGAAAGACCAGTGTGGATGATAGTTCCCATGAACACTCAATAAATGCAGGGTATGACCATTCAAATGGTCAACCCTACTTAGAAACAATAATATATGGATTTCTTTTTTTCTTTTACTGTGTCAGTTTGAACACCAGAACTGTGTGCTGTTAGCTCAAGTTATACACTAGTGAATGATTTTTTTCTATTCCTTTCTGCTTCCAATGGATTGCAAGCAGAATTTTCTCACTGGAACCTATCATCCTTCTTCATTAATTCTTTTGTTTTGTTCAGTGTCATTTCTCTGACAGTTTTTGTTTTGGCCTCATTACCTTGTGAGTTTTGAATATTGAAGTGCACTGAAGGCACTAAATGTGCTGGCTTTCCTAATTTTCCTTCATTTTCTTCATTTAAATATGATCTGCATTAGAAAAGATGCTTATGATTCTTCAGCACTTTTCTACCTTCAGTACTTTTTATTACCTTGATCAGCATAAATTAACAGCAGAAGCAGCATCATTTTGATGAAGTCCCTGATGCCACACATGCTGCAGTAACAATTGTTTTGCTGACTCCTTGGACAAATAAATAGAAATATCTCTTAATGTATTCTGACATTCCTTTTTAGAGCAGAATGTCTCCTATTTTTGCTACTAGATCTGCTATTCTAATCTGCTTAAATCACTATGAATTTCACAATTTAAATTTTGTCCCTGGTATACATTGGTGTACATTTCCATGTACATTTCAAATACATATTGATATAATAAGCATTTTTTAATGTATGAACCCTTTTTTTCAGAAGCAAGATGTGAGAAGAGCTGACTGCTTTTTACCATCTTACAGTGTTCAAAAATGGTGCCAATGAAACCATAGCAGATTATATTCTCACTCAAAAATTAAATATGTAATTGCACATTGTATTGTGCAGGACACAAAGAAAATAAAATGAAAAGATAAAATTTCAAATAAGATTCTAATGTTTACCAACCGTAAGTATATTTTAAGAAAATCTTACTGGGTTTCATTTGTATCTTGTAAAATATCCCACTGTCAAATTTCCTCTATCACAAAAAATTAGGCACCTCTATCACTTAGCATACGTTCTTCAAAGTGAACATTTATTTAAAAGAATAAATACCAAAATGAAGTAGAAGTTTATGCTGATACCTTGGCAAGGAAGGCTAGCAAGTAAATGTGAGCACAAGCATCATCATTTACATTCGTCCCTAGCTCCATGATTGTGTACAACTTAGGTTTACATTTACTTTAACATGATTCATGCACTCCTTCAAACACCCCAGACAAAATTGAGAGATGCCCTCTAAGCAAACAAAGAGTACAAAACTGGAATGAGTAGACAGACATTCCTAATTTTCTTAAAGTCTCATTCGTTAGATACAAGCACAGGCTTGCTCTTTGATTGGTATAGTCCTAACAGCAACAAAAGTGATTACATTAAGAGAAAAAACTCACTCCTGTCTTCACTGTACTGTGTTATATTCACAAAGAACTCTTACTGAGTTTGTTCTTATAATTAACATCACTGCACTTTGTACATGTACAGTGCATTCTGAATTTCTATCAAAAGCAAGGAAACACAACCAGAAAAAAATATATCTACTTTTGCAGTCTCAAAAATTGAATGGGGAAGCCAAACTAGTTAAGTATCACCTTTTTTTTGTCAGTGATGTGTTTATAGATCATTCACTAGACTTCCTCTGATGAATTTCTAGTATTATAGCACATATCTTCAGAGATTCATGAATTGTGTTCTGCTTATTTTACTTCTACACTGAATTGGCTAGTAGTTCTTCAGTCTGTCTTCTACCTGCCTAGTGTAATATGAAATGCTTTTATGTATCACTTAGGAATTTGGCAACACAGATATAAATTCTGGCCAGGATTTTGTTCTAAAATTCCTAGAAGTATTTCCTAGGTGACAGACTACTCCACCTGATGTATTAATATGGTGGGCTATAGTTCCCTTAGTACTGCTAAACTTCATAAGATCAGAAAATGCACCTCTGCACTGCTAAGCCTGCTTTTCTCAGGTAGAAGACAAAAATTTATCTTCTTTTTTTTTTAATCCATTTGTTCTTTTTGAAGTACTATTTTTTATATATTTAATAACTACGGAGACGAAAACAGCAGAGTTATCTCATTAATTTTCAAATCAGAATGGATAAAGAGAAATAGGCAAGTTGTTTGCAATCCTTATATATTTTTCTGAAGTGATTTATACTGCCTAAGTTTTGTTTCTTCTGTCCTATCGGAAATAAAAATTGTTATTCAACCTGGAGCCCTAAGTCACAGGTTTCCATAAAAAAGTTAAAAGTTAACATGCAACCATCTGCATACCTCTACAGCTACAGACAGTTTTTAAGGCTTGTCATATTAAAAGCTGCATTAATTATTCATTTATTTTGTCATATATCCTTAATAAAAAGAAAACCCAGGTTACTTCTTTTAATTTTCTCTTCGAGTTGCAGATAATTTTTAAGTGGTTTGAAAGAACCTGCACAAAGGGAAAGCTATGGGGTACTTTTTCAGATCAAAATACTAATTGAGGGCAGAATTCACTTTGTGTGAACAATTAATAAACTGGGCCTGACATTCAGTGGATATAAACTGACACAGCTGAATTAAAATCCATGGAATAAGAGTGATATATACTAAGAAGCCAGTTTGTTTGTTTGTCTGTTTGTTTGGTTTGGTTTGTTTGGAGTTTTTGTTTGTTTGTTTGTTGTTTGGGTTTTTTTTTGCACAAATACAAGCAGATGGGAATATAAGGTGTTGAAACACACTTCCCACTTTAATAGTGTAAGAAAAGCAATATCACAGTCCTTTTATTACTATTATCCTGGATTTGCTAATTTTGCTTTCATCTAAGGGAAAACCTGAAATAAGGCTATCAAAATTGAGGGATTAACAGGAAACAAAGCAGATATAAAACTTCATATATTAATTTGTTCTTCAAATGCATGACAGTAGCAATTACATTACAGTGATATGCTTTATGAAGTTTCATAAAAAACTGTTGAAAATGCAGGTTCTGTTTTGGACAGGAAACATACAAATGTTGAATTAACCTTCCTCTTCTGCCAACAGATAACTCTTACAATTTCGGGTGGCTCATGCTGTGTCCAAAATGTATTATAAAATAAAAGGCAAATTTACTTATGGATACAATTTTGCAGTAGCATTCTTTGGCATGCCTTTCATCTCAGAGGCTTTTAATCTGCCTGTTTCACCTTTGACAAAAAACACTGCAGTTAAAACTACCAACCATGACTACACAGAGGGGTAAATTTGGCAGCTATTAGATTCATAAGCATGCAGATCAACCATTATTGGTCACACAGTAGATGTTTAGAAGATCACACTTATAGATTTATTCTGCCAGGAGAAGGAGAGAAAATATTACAAAATGGCATTTTCTCATTAAGGCAGTCTCTTTTTTGATAGCTGAGTAAAAGGGATGTAGGTCATTCAGAATTCAAAGCAAGTGAAGCAGAGCAAAATCCTTTGCAATCATTTCTTGTGACATGAAATATTACATCTAATGGGTGTTGCTGATACTGGCAGCAACATTGAGGATGTATGTCTTCCTAAACTGTGAAGGGAAACTAAAAGAAATAGTAAGATACCTCAGGTTGAGACATTTGCTTTATCACTGCTGCAGCAAGCCAGTCTGGCAGGCTGACATGCATAGAAGTACTGCTTTAGGAGAAGAGGTGCAGATAGAAAGGAGAAATTATTTTTGCACAAAGGTGCACTTCTCTGAGCACAGCCTTGAATCCAAGGGAGAAAAAAATGTAGAACAGAAGACCTATGAGACACAGTCCATAAACTTTTTTCTCAGAAAAACTTTGATACCAGGACTTCTCATGCACTGAATTTTCCAAAACATTCCAAGAGTTGAGCCTCCTAGAATGTTATTACAATGACTATGTAGTAATCTCTTCCTTCAAGTGGAATTTCTAGACTATATTGCTTACAAACAAATCATAAATAGCAATTTGCTTCCAATTACATTTTATTATTTGTTGCATTAGTGCCTAAAACCAAACTGCAGGCAGCCCATGACTTCCAAAATGGAGTAAACACAAATATTTTCTCTGAAAGTTTTAGGAATTTGAAATATAAACTCAGAGCTACTGTGAGTTACTAAATAATGTCTCTCAAAGTCATTAATGCTAGGACTACCTTCTTTGTTTTGACAATGCAGAACAGCAAAGGAATTCATGCAAGTACTTCTTAATCTTCTCTGAAGCAATTTAAAATAAATCTATTTATTCCATTCCTTAGCTGTGATAAGACCTTAAATTGAAAAATAATTCTAACTATCATTTAAAACTGGTTAAACCCTCAAATACCATTTCTATTTTCCTACCATAAAAAGAAAAAATAGCTGTCTTTAGGACATATAAATTTCACTGTGTGGTGATGGCTCATCGACATAGTCAGAGTAGGCAAATGAAAAGTGAGTTTTTAATGTGTTCTCAAACTTGTCAGCTTGTCTTTTCAGCATTGATCAACAGGATTTATATGGTCTAGGGATGGAAAAGTCAATTTTAACAAAGCTCCTCATTTCAAATTCTCCCAGCTTCTTCTCAACATTTCCAGTTCTAATTTGAGAGCTTCATATCTCTTAACTTTTTTGTCACCTAAGGAATCCTATCCTCCAAACTACAATTCTGAATCTCAGAAACAATATGTAATAATATTATAAGGTCATGATTGGTAAATTCTTAAAATTCTATTGGTTTGGGGCTGGTACAGCTCATTATTAGGAAAAAAGTATGCAAATCTTGTAGTGTTTTATTATTTTTCTTAAATTCACAACAATTTTAGCTCAGAGGAAATACCTTTGGCCAATTTATAAAATCAATTAGAGATGTATAATAAAATTTATGAAAAAGATGTGCAACAAGTGATATGATCTATGGTGAATAAATGACTTTGTTGCTGTAGGCAATACAGGTTCTTCTACTGAAGGTTCCTAATGCAGTCTTAGGCCTAATCTTATTCATATCTTAAAATCTATCCTGTTTAATGTAAAATGACAAAGTCTTTGCAAATTATGAAAACATTGAAGCTTTCTGATGTTTGATCTTTTCACTGGACAACTGTTCCAATTCCAGCATTTGCATGAGCTGGCACTACTTAACAATATGATTTCAATTGCTTCATATGGCCTGAGGTAAAAGCTTTAAACTTTCAGATGTGAGGAAAAGGTTACACTGGCTTAAATGTCTGAAATGTGGAGGACTCGGGAACACATCCCAGTGAGCATCAAGCAGAAGTGCTCTCATGAAGAGCTGAGGAGGGCTGGGGAGGTGTTACAGAGACTGTTCTAACCCAGTGGTTGTTTCCCAGTGACCACTGGGAAAAGGCAGGGGAGATTGTGGTGAACAGACTGCAGGATACTCTTGTTCAGAAGATCCTGTGACATGGTTAGCACACTGACCAGTATAGGCAGTAGGGTGAGGAGTTTTTGAATCAATCTAANGATTGTGGTGAACAGACTGCAGGATACTCTTGTTCAGAAGATCCTGTGACATGGTTAGCACACTGACCAGCATTCCATGAGGCAGTAGGGCGAGGAGTTTTTGAATCAATCTATTATTTGAAAGGTTGGTATCTTGCCATAAACCCTTCCCCTGAATTGCTACTTTGTGTAAAAGGCAAAAGGTTTGAGAGCCCCACAGAACTGTGATCCCACTTTCACATATACCCCCCTTTAACTATATTCCTGAGATTATAAACAAAGTGGCTAAGTTATACAATATCAGCAATATTATATTTAACTTTCAGGGTTTTCATGACTGAAAACTGACAGGAAAACTGAGCAGACATAGTGATGTCATTTGCAATCTTGTCTTCAACTACAGCGATGAGTTCTCTTCATGTTGTACCATCTGATGCCTCCAGAAGTATATGACTGTTTGGCTCTGCTCACTTCTTTCTACCTTTAAATACCTACTCAATGAAAAAATGTCCTATATTCTGATCTAAACTCTGTTTGAACTTTGTTAAAGCAATTTTGAAATAGATAAAATTTTTATAAACCTTTTTTTTACTGGAACATTTAAGTATTAGGGGTGATATTTTAAGGTTGTTCAAGAAATAACCTACCCTTTGGTAAATTCCAGATGTAATGCTTTTGTGACATGCAAACTGACAAAAAAATTAAGACCTTTATTTCTTTTAATTTA
>VZRH01002693.1:686198-711869 GCA_013397555.1 Urocynchramus pylzowi | reverse complement strand
TCCATATCTATATATTTCATTTAAAAATGTCACAAGACTGTTAATTCAATTCAATATATGTTTTGCCTATCTACTCAGTGAAGAGGGAATTCCTACCCAAGAACCTTTCATTCAGGAATGCAGATCTATACAAAGCAGATCTATAAGGCTGTGTGTGGCTAAGTAAGAATCACATACAGTGGAGCAGAGAGCCTTAATCTCATCAGAGTATTTTGGCCCTCCTAATAATATATAATTTGGTTGTCAGTTTCACTGTCTTCTGTTGTTTTTCTTTATTGCTCATAATTTCAACAAGTAAAATCCCAAATGGTTGTGAAGCTTCTATTTCTCCATCTTCCTGAATGTCAGGTTGGGTGGTCACAGATGAATACTCTCGTCTACCTTAAAATTGCTGAATGCAAATTATGTTTAATTTGTTTTGCCTATTTCCCAGAAAAGCTTCACAGAATGTTATAGAGAGACTAAAAACTTCAACCACAATGATAATTATATATACATGACAGATTTATTTTTTGAGAAAACCATTCTGTTTTGGTTTTTTTCTTTATAATCCCCTGATGTACTCCCATGCTCAGGTATTGTGATCTATAAGCATGTTCTATTTTGGTAGGAATTTTTATCCTTGGTGGGAATTTTTGTCCTTGCTTTTAATGTAGATTCGTAAGATATTTAAACAGATATCTCTCTGTCACTGTTTAGGCTCTTAAGTTGAAATTACACTTTCCTAGGCATATTTTCTGTCAAATTCCATTCCAGCATTGATTTGAAAGTGTTGACATTCATTGATCCAGTATAAGATTGACAACAGTAAATGGAGAATAAGCCCCTTTTTTTAATCTCAAAAATGACCCTTTTCATGAGTAATTTTTATTTCTAAATACATATATGAAGTACTACTAGTATCAAATTTTCCTATTGCATTTCACAGCACAGGATTTTATAATATATTCTGCAGAATAAAGTCCACAGCTTGTCAGTCATTATAAAAGGAATAAAGTATTTCTAATCTGCAATTGCATAAATTAGTTGCTTGAAGAAAGAGCCCTAAGGCACTACAGAGCTAGACATTGTTATCATTTGTGAGGTGGCAAAACTGTCTAGTCTTTCTGTACTACATAAAAAACCCATCAAAACCCCAGAAATTCTGCATTAAAATACTATAGGTTTTTAACAATAAATTTTGTATTTAATAATAAAGATATATTAAAACTGCAAAGATTAAAAATTGCTAAAATAGTTTGATTTTTTAAAATATATTTTATGTTGGAACATGTAATGATTTGGCATGCATTTTAAAAGGCTGCTTTTCAGAGCATCTTAACACCTATTTATAATGGTGGAACTGAAACTGTGTGCACGTTAGCATATAAAAAAAACCCAACACATATTTTTTAACATTCTGCTTATCTAATCAGATTACCAAAATCAGTATATAAGAGATCTCCAGAACATTTTTTTGAGAACAATATTAGGGAAAATAGCGATGTAATTTGCATGTGTAAACAAAAAAGTGGAAATAAATCCTTCTGTTACAAATTCCAGTTATCATTATCTCTCTTGTTTTTTTACAAACAATGTCAAAAGCTCAAATATGACAACACACATTTAATGGATGCACTGTTATGGAAAAATCATAAAATCAGTGAATATCAGTTTGGAAGGAACCCCAAGGATCATCTGATCCAACTTTTCTTGTCAAATGTAGTCCAGACAAGCTGGCCCAGCACACTCTAGGAACCAGGTCCTTTAATAGTTCACATGTTTAAAGTACTCACAAAATATTTTTGCAAGCATTTCTTATTAGATTGAAAAAAAACATTCTTAAACTTCTGCAAATAGTAGTTCAACAAATAATAATTCCAAGCTTTAAAAAAAGTAAATTTCGTTCAAAACCAATTTTATTTCTGTTTCATCTAGAAATGGGGATATATCTAATAATTAAATGCAGAATGAAAGTAATTAATGAAATTTTACAATGATATGTCTGCTTTGTTTGTTAGAAGCTGGAGAAATGTACACCAGAAGTGCAAAGTAACAGAACCTAAATACTTTATATGTCTCTTTATTGTGGACAGGGATATCTAACAGAGATTTTTCTACAGTGTACAATATCCTCTTATTCTTCTATGAACAAGTGGTTCCTTTAGAACTGAATTTTCCTTGTTTTCTTAAATTGTGTGCTATTCTATGTTTAAAAGTATTTTTAAGTGCACCTGTTCAGGTTCGTGGGTGTGCTGGTAGAAATCCTGAAGCAATACATTTACTCTGGAAAATGCTACAGCAGAGGTATAAGTCCATGTGCAAAAAAATCCCCACAAACCAAAGCTAAACAAAAAGCAAAAAATATATCAAACTCTGTGGATGATACAGAATTTTCTTTCATTTGGGAAAATATCCCTTTATCCACTACAGCTCTACCCCTAAAGAACCCTTTTGTTGATATAATCTCTGCCTTTATAAAAACGGTTTTCTGGAATGATGGCACTATGCTGACAAATCTCTTCAGGACAACTTTCTGACTAATCCTGCTGATACCAGCAGTAATATTCACAGACTAAGTTGCTATCAAGCAGGTATGCAGTGAAAAATCACACTAGAAGAGCTAAGAATCAAGAGAAGATGTGATACAAAAACATTGCTTTTTGGAACAAAGCAGACTACTCACCCAGGAAATGTCATAGCCAAGTGACCAACTTAGAAGGAAGAGAAACTGTCAGTGAAACAGTCTGGAGAGTCTGCCAAAAAGCCAGATGCTGCTACTGAAAAACTACCTCCCACAAATTGGCATTGGTGTCTTACAGAGCTGGCACTCAGTGGTGGTACCTGCTTTTCTAAGCCACAGTCTGTCTTGAACATATTATTTTACTAGCCTTCCCTGTTATTAATAAGTGGGTGATATTATTCTGTTTTCACTTATTAAATTCTCCTTAGAAGCTATTGTGCTTTTGGCAGATGTAAGCAAAAAAATAGTAAATGTGAACACCATGTTTTTGAAGGGAAAAAAATGATGATTTCTTTTAAAAATTCTGTACAGGGCATATGATCTTCAAACCCTGCTGTTTTCTTACTGGTTTAATTTATTTCTTCAATATTTTGACATTATCTAGGGATGACTGCTGGCACTACAGTTGTCACTACTTGGAGAAATGAGCAATTTAATGAATTTGTGTTCACCGAGACACTGAAAATTAAGGTTATGGAGCCTGCTGGATGTGGAAAAGCAGTTTATGGACATTTCTGGTACCTATAAAAGGAATAAACTCTATCTTTCTGCTGTGCTTTCTACAGAACACCTATACAAAAAATACGGAAAGAAAGAAATAAAAATTAAATTCCTTGATTTGAAAGAACTCTCATATTTTATTGAGAAGGGAAATTCTCAGGAATTAGCCCTTGCTTATGTAAGGCTAATTTCTATAGCCATTGTGAAGTTCTGATGCATGAAACAGAGCTCTTGCCTAGTGTGAGTCCGTGTACTGGCATGATGACTACATAAAGCAACATCAAGTTGCTGCTTATTTTGCACTGAATAGTATCCATGGAGGAATTTTATTGTCACGTGTTTCCAAGAGTGACATCCCTTCTGCAAATCTAGACATAAATAATTAAGAGTGTCACAGAATGAATGGAGAAATTATTTTTCATGAATTGCTGGAAATAGAATCTGTATAACTAGACAGAGGTTTCCATGGTTTATTTTCTCTCAAGAAAAAATTCTCAGTGTGTTCTGAATTCCATCAGAATTTCTAAGAAAATAACTTGTAAGTCACTTCTAAAAAGTGTGAATTATAGAAGAAATTGAAGTGGCTTCTGCAAAAGCACAATATTATCAGTAGACGTTCATATAGATCAATTAATTGTGACAGCAAATTAGGCACTGCTGCTTTGTGAGAATCATTCTTAAATAATATGTAAAAGCTCTGTTATTTCAGATAATGTATTGCCCCTTATTTCTATTGAAAAAAATACTATTGAGTTACAGAATGCATTAAGAAGAATGTCTTGTTCCCTATTATCGTTGATGTCTCAATCCATAGAAATATTAACATACTTTTGGTAACAGTTCATTGTTGCATAATGGAAGGGAATATCTATCTGGTGCCTGCCTCATTATTTTCAATACAGCACTGAGATTGCATTAGGATTAACTGAAACGTAAGAAATGCATTGTAATCAAAGGGCTCAGACTTCACCAGTGTTTTAAATTAACAGAAGGCCAAGGATCATCTGGGCATGCTCTGCAATTTTCTGTGTTGCAGTGGATGATTGCAGATGGAGCATCATACCTGATCACATGTACCTGATCACCGTGGGACTAAATATTTGTGATAAAATCCTTCTGGACTGCATGTATCAGGGAGCAGGGAGGGCTAGTGGCCCCTTGAGGGAGGTGAGCCAGTAGCTGTGGGTCATGGCATGTCTGGCAGGACAAGGACTTCACAGAAATGGGACATGGCCCCACAGCTCCCAAAGGAGGGAGAGTAGGGCAGGACCAGTTCTGAGAACCATGGTCAGACACAGCCCTGGGGAAGCCAGACAGGCACAGAGGTGTAAATGGGCAGATGGCTCCCAGACCTCGTCCCATGTCACCTCCACACTGCAGCAGAGCTGGCTCCCACCACCTATTGACATGTCTTGGGAAGGAATACTACAAAACTTGTCATTTAGTCCTAGAGTTCATATTACATTTCCCCACACCTGCCAGAAAGAGTTTGAAAACTGAATATAAACAGGAATTGAAAATTGAAGATGACCTAGCATTTTTACAAAACAAAATGAATTAAAGTGTTGCATTCCTGTAGATACTTAGTAAATACTATATTGCCTTTCTTGAAGAAGTTTTAAAAAGTTTGCTCTGCTTCAGTGTTGAAATTAAGAAGGTAACTCTAACATTTACTAATGTTCACAGTGCTGTACATTAATTGATAGACATGTTTTCACAAAAGATTTGGTGGGTTATTAATTGATCATAAATTATATCTTCTCTAGAAACAGATATTGGCAAATAATAAAGGGGCAAGATATTTAATTCGGCATCATACACTATGTTTCAGGTGCCTGCTTCATATTTTGAGTTCTATGAGTTGAACAATCCAATTCTCTCTAAATGAAAGGCAGCAAGCACTTTTAAGAAAATGGTAAGACTTACTGAAAGATTAAAATTATATTGCTATATTTTGTGGAGTTGTTGATACTGCAAGAACAAATATCCTTTCTGAATCTTGTAATAGGAAATAGTTTTAAATTCTATCTTCAAATCTTCCATTTCTGAAGTGTCAAGAAATTGAGAGTGCTACATACACTTTTATGCCTAAAACATTGGAAAAAATATTTTCTTTATGTAATTGCATTCAGATAGAAATCTATTTTGATGTAAATTCACTGAATTCAAATAAAGTTATTGAAGGCATAGCACTGTTACAAATTTAATTTGAACACAAACAATTCAAATGTGCAAAATGAACTGTAGCTGAAAATATGTATAATTTGAAATAATGAGCTCAAAACTAAGATAACTTCATTTTATATTTGATGACCTAAGAAATACAGAATAAAAAAAATAGTGGCATTTTTTTATGTATTCCCCAAGGAAATAGTTGTTTAATATTTTTAATGTAGATTTCGTTTATTTTTATGCAGTGTGGAAAATCACTAAGTTGAGGCTTAGAGGACAAAAAGAATTATGCCACAGAATGTTCATTATGAACTCAGCAAAAAAATTTGAAGTTACATGCAAAATGAATGATTACAGTTCTCCACTTCTACACATTTATTGGAAAAATTATTCTGTAAAGAGTAGAAAAGTGTTTATGCACCATAGTGGTATGGATGAAAAGTAAAAAAACCCTGCTACATGCAGCATTCAATTCCTTTACACACGTTATATTCCTTAAACCTTAAAGAAAGGTTTTTATCACAATTCCTCTGCAATTTTCTGTTAAATTCATTTTCTTGTCAAAACCATAATTTTCACATTACTATTATTTTCTAGAAGAGATTTTAAATACTTTTATTCCTCTCCTTTTCCCAGTGTGAATAAGAGAGTGAAATATTCATCTTTTGATAACATCAGCCTGTACATTTTTTTTTAAACCCTAAATATTTATTTGATTGAATTTCCCAAACATAAAGCTGCATTTCCTCATGGTTCATTGTATTATGAAAATTGTTTTTCTGATTGTCCCTCCTTTATGTAGGCAGATCTATGTCCTCCAGAAAGATATCCCCTGATTTTTCTAATTAGGTTATTTTTGGAGTCTTTTCCTACATTTTTACTGAACCTAGTGCTAAATCCTAGATGTAGTGGCATCCTGCAAACTCTGTCATTTTCCATTGGTTCCTAGATGTTATGCCCACCTAATTCCTCATGCATGTTCTACACTGATAAGCACTTTCTCACCATGTGATGGAGGTTAGCTGAGCGACCTACAGAAGTTAAAGAAGAGAATCATGTGCTTGAAGAACTGAAAGAAGGGAAATAAAACATACCTTTATATTTATCTGCTATGGACCTTACCTTCCCAGTGGCAAGTGAGTAATTGGTGAGGATGAATAGCACATAAAATAGGTATTTAATTTTGAGTTAATCCTCCCCCAGACATAGACCCTTTCCAAAACTTGTAGCTGTAAATTATCCATCATGAAATTATGATTGGGGAGACATATGACATATGGGAACATTAATTAACAATATAAAATTCTAGGAGAAATTGTTTATTTGGACCAGAGATTCACACAAATTATAATATAGAGACAGTTACCAAAAAAATATTTGTGCCATTGCTGCAGAAGAGGAGGTTTTGATCTAGAAAAAGGATATTTTACAGTTTAAAAAGTAGCTACCTGCAATATGTTTGCAGATTGTGTTGATAACATTAATGGAATGAGACCCAGCACAAGAAAATTAAAAAGTTTGGGGGAAATGTATGGTAGATGTGTCTTGTTTTAACTGAAGTGCAAATATTTATATTTTTCCAGACTTCTTTACAATATAAAAATATAATTCCAATCAATAGGTAATCCATAAAATTTAGTGAGCACAAACACACCTTCATTGTTTAACAGAGTAATACATTAAATACTTCTGAACATCTTTTATCCATGCAGACATATGCATGAATAATAAAACAGAGGGTCAGTCCCTTCTTTCATACACAATGGACTGAATTTGTGAATGCAATGTCAACTCATAATTGAGTTGGAATTCCTCAACTTTATTTAAAAAAAAAAAATATCAGTCTTTTCCAATTATCATTGCCTGATTCAAAGTACCAGAAAAGATTAAATGGATCCTTGAAATTATAAGATGGGAATCATCCAGTGATGGATAGAATGCAATTTGCAAAACATTTTGACATACAGTTAACCAAGATATTGTCCCATGATGCTTGGTTTGATTTCTTTTTCTCCAGGACATCTTGGCATATTTTGGGGAAGACATACTTCTGATTCTCATGGACAGTCTGCTTTTCTTTCTATGCAAACTGGAGAAGTGGTGTCATCTGGACTGAGCTCTGTGAGCAAGACACTCAAGGAGACAAGTTAACTCCTGCATTTTTCGTTGCATGTGCATCTACAGAACCCAACCATTATTTTTCCTTTGCTGTGCGTTCATCATTCCTTCATTGTCCGTCAAGGGTAAGTGGTGTACTTCACAGGAGGGTATAGGTTAATTACTGGCATAAGCATGGCTTCTCCTGCACATGATGCAGTGTCACAGCATCTGCTGTGCACTTGCATAAAACTGCAGTGGGCAATGTGGGGAAAATGTAGTGTCATTGGGAAGTAATGGCCTGAAACAATAGGAGCACCTGCTTCCTCCCAGGTATCTCCTGGATGTATTGCTGTATACATCCACTGCATCTTGCTGTAGCTGGTAGCTGTCCACTTAATATCCACAAAGTCAGCATGGATCTGGTGACCACTGGTTTGGCTCAAATTAGAGGCCACAGGCTCGACATCGCTTTCAAAATTAAATCAGTTCCTTATATAGGACACCATTTATGTCCTATGGGTTACCATCTGTCATACATATATCATCAGGTGCAAATTTAGTTAGCAAATTGCTTAGTCCATAAAATAGGTACTCTAGCTTCAGTCATTATCAGAGCAATGTGTGGAGTTTAAATACTATATCTGGACACTTTTTGGCTTGAATTTCCTCACTGTACCACTAAAGTCTTACATGTAACTCTCTTGGGTTTTTTATTAGACTGTATATGTCCAGCTGATTATTCTTTTACCTAGGTTTTGCAAATATCCACATAAGCATTGTCCTCCTGTTACAGTTTTTACAGGTTTAATAATTATCTACTAACTTTCCTCTAGCTGCTAATAAAGTGCTTATCTTACACACACTTTTCAGAGAATTTTTCAGAGAAAAAACATTTTGATTTAAAAGAAGCATTGTAATCAAAAATTTGTCCAACTTCTTGAATTGTTGCTGCTAATGGATTAACATCTCATCTCAACTGCTGATGAGATCAATGAAAAAAGACCAAGGGAGATGGGTGAGAGGACATTTGTCAACAATGGGTTGTACAACAGTAGCACTCTCTAAAAAACAAGGTTGGTTCCTCCTGTCTACCCTTGACTCAGTAGGTATATTTATTTTAAGGTATAGTTATTACAAAAATGTGCAATGTATGTGTAAACAGAACAAGTCAGGAAATAAGCTTTGAATCAACTTGTTTTCTCACTTTTTTATCTATCTGCCCATCTAATATCCTGTTATCTTCATCAAATAACAGAGAGTAGAAATGTTAATGAACGTTAATGATTCATCATCTTTTACGTACTGTATACTTTGTACATAATTCAAATGTACCAGTCCTAATTGTGTAGTAAGTATTGTTATCAGTAATAAAACCTTCTCATACTTGCTTTACATAATCAAATAGAGTCAAAGCTAAGGAAAAAAAATGGCTGAGAACAAAAAAAACCAAAAAAAAACCCAAACCAAAACAAAGCAAAAAACAAAACAAAACAAAACAAAAAAAAACCACCAAAAAACCCCCCCAAAAAAGACAGTATAAGACAAATTTTCAACACTTGGGGTTTTTTTTTAACTCTGTCCAGAGATTTGAAATTTCAGACTCTAGAAGTGGTTATGAAAATGGGATTATTTGTGCATATGAGTGTTGTTGATAAATAAAACAAAGAAACAAAGAAACCAGAAAGTAAAAAAAAACCAAAAACAAGTAAAATAAAGAGAGAAAGTAAAGGATACAGTCAATTCTAACCAAGTTAGACTGTGAAAACAAATTGAAAAGAACCCTAATGCCCAAGACACATCATAGTAAACCATTCATCAGTTATGCACTTTCAATCTCTTTCTCAGTTTCATAGGTGTAGAAATTGTCCTGTCATGTATTCCTACCATGTCAACATATAAATTAAATCAAATTCAACAGTAATATCCCTGTTTGATTTATCAGGGCTATTCTATTAACATTTTGAGGTTTTTTATTTTTCTAGTAGGAGTTAAGACTCCTTTATTTTTATTTAGGAGTTAAGACTAGGGAAGGGTAAATATTTTTGGGGTTTTTTTTCCATCTCTGCAAACAAGAGTTGAGATTTGATTGAATTTTAATATTTACAACATCCTTCTGAAGTTTTGGGGTTTTTTTCCAATCCACTCTGTGATGCTGATGATAGCATTTGCAAGAATACTGAAGACAATTAACTATCAGCTTGTTGGGTTTTTTCAATTAAGTACTGCATATTTTAAAGAAGTGCTGTGATCCCACAGACAGGAAAAGAAACTAAAGCTCTATCTGATGGAGCACCAGTGCCAGTTAGTGTGTGCTGATTAGCTTGTGTCATCTTGTGATGGAGCTTGTATTGTGCCTCATTTCCTTCCATGCCTTCTTTTTATGGCATGGAAGATGGATCAAACCTATCATGATTACTATGGACAATTATTGCCACAACTATTATTGCAGACAACATGAAGAGGGTAGACAAATTCTGTGGTCTTGAACAAGTCCTTTCTCTTTTTATGTGTACTGTGTGCTAGGATGCTCAGTAACTATCACTGCAAAAACCAATTGTTTGTAAAGAAACATCAAAAAGTAAAATGTCCTGTTAGATTTATGTGTTGATATTAATTTCCTGTGTTCACTTTGTTTTTGAGAGACCAAGTATTCATACCAATTCTGTCTCACATAAGCTTTTTTCTAGGCTAAATACTACTGACTTTTACATTCTTGATGATCACTTTATTGAGAGTGAGTAAGTCATTTTTATGTTGGTGTTAGTAAATGTTTATGACAATTTTGCATGACTAGTTCATACAATGTACTGTTTCTGCTTTTTCTGTCATTAGAGGGTTTCAGAGAAATTCAGTCAGCAACAATTTCTTTGACAGTAATAGCAGGAAAACAGGATAATACTAACAGGTCATATTATAGGAAACCTGTCAAAGTAAGATTTCAGGTCAGGGGAAAAAAAAAAGCCAGTGGCAGTTCCTGGAACAGACTGGCATAACCTTCATATCAAAATGGATTGTTTAACATCAGGGTAGAATATTGCACTGAAAGATGGAAGACACCCTCCTATATATATCTAATATTAAGCTTATACTAGAGAAGTGAATGAGAAGCTTCAAGAGAAGTTCCCAGGGTCATTGTGAAGGAAAGCATGTCCAAAAAACTGAGACTCTTCTATATGTAGCCTTAAATTCAGTGATTTTAATCCAGGTAAACTTCCAGTTATGTTTTTCCTGCAAAAACCAGCAAAATCAGTCTTCTCAGCTGAGGATGCCCACAGAAGTGAGATTTGCAGATTTGCAAATTTGTGAGGTTTTTTAGAAACTGTAAGACTTAGGCAACCAATTTAAAATATAAAAATCTAAATATAGAGCTGCAGGTTTTTTCCTGATAGGAAGATGTTAGATCGAGAACACAGAAGACATGGACATAAAATTGGAAGAAAGAAATTTTTAAGCTCTGTCTCACTAAGATATTGTCCTCTTGCAGCTATGTCAGGAATTGATTTCTTCCAGGGTTATCAGTTCAGTTATCTCAGGAAATTGTTTGTCTTATTTTATAATACTTCTGTGGTAGGATCATCCAAAGGCTGTGATGCACTCCTTAAAAGTTGTCTTTAAAAGATTGTGGTGAGTTGATGTTGTCCAGCAGTCAGACTCCCACCTTGCCTTTCACTCCCCTCTCCTATGACACCAGGAAAAAATGGAAAAAAGAAGACTGGCCCTATATTTCATTCAGTATTGTCTGGGGCCAGCTGAATGGTGCTTTCACTGGAACTTAAAGCACATTTTATTCCATTTGGACATTATCTGCTTGATGCCTGTTTTCAACCTTGTACATAATGATGGTCTACTTCTATTTGTCATCTCTTACTTTGTTTCAAATATGAAAAAAAATGGACAAGTTCCATGTTTATGTTGGGTTGCTTGACACTGAGCCCAGGAGTTTTTACAATCTGTCTGAAATCAATACAATACATAATAAGCATTAATAACAGTTTTTAATGGGTTATGTACCTTTATTGGGTGAAAAAATTAAGCTCTCACTGAAAACAGACATTAGATGAGATCTAAGAAGAGAGTCCCATAAATCAAAAACCTTGAATAGAAGATATTTTATCTTTCATTTTTTGTAAAAATTACTGTCTGTTCAAGTATCTTGAGAAAGAACATATTTTAGAGAGCCAAAGATAGAGTCTTACTCAGTTCCAAAAGAAACCAGTTCACAAAAGAAAATCAGATGGAATGAAATGCATAAATTCAAGATAAAAGAAATGTGAAAAAATAGTTGTGCTTTTAAATATTAGTTGTAGACTCTGCATGTCAATGAAATAGAACTTATTTGCTAGCAAAGAAAATAGGAGAAAGAGAAAAAAAAAGGAAGTAAGAGAAGCATTGCAAGAAAACCAGAAAATATATTTCTTAAGATTAATTTCCTTTTGGTGAAAATGAAAATATTTAAAGTTTCTGCACAACTTTAAATATAATAATGTAATATGCCTGTAACATACCAAGCTGTAATATACCAAGCCTGACCATATATTTTAACATCAAAATGCATCTTGTAACAGTATAGAGGGAGTAAATTATTAATTACAATGTAATTTTTGAGCAAAAATGTGAAAGCTTTAAAATAACAACAAAACTCCCAAACAAAGTAGTAATAATAATAATAAAAATAATAATAATAAAAATAATAATAATAATGATCACTAGTCAAGGGATTTTAAATTGGAAAACACGTGACCCAGAAGAAACTATGACATTATATAAAATCTTAAATAGAGAATGCTTACTCCTAAAAATTAAATTTCTTCTCATATCACAAGAGCTTCTGGACAATGACCAAAATTACTGGTTGGCAGGTGAAGAGCAACTGGAGGAGCATTTTCATATTTCACCACTGAATTTTGGAACTGCTCCAAAATTATTCAAGGGCGGAAAATATTATCTGTTGAACAAAGTGTAAAGAAGGTTAAAGATTATTTTTTTCAGAGATGTCATGTACAATGAGATGCCAAGTTGCTATGCAAGTAGAGTAATTTTAAATGCTTAAGCAACAATATGGCAGTGCTGAGAGCTATAAATCAGGCAAGAATTTCAGTGACACCCTTTGTCCCTCATCATATATTTTTACACACTTCAATATTATTCCTGAAATGACTGTGGAAGTAAAAATCGGTGTAAAATTCCTGTTGATCACAACTAGCAAGTATTTGCAAATTCCTTATCTTTCTTACAGCTACCTACCTGCCTAATAGAAAAACACTGCAGAATCAGTAGGAGAGGCTGAATTCCTGCATGGAACACAGAGTACAGCTCTGTCAGGCTATGTTGATTTTTTGTAGGAACAACAGTTCCATGTCAGTTAATCCCATGATCAATCTTAAAGAAAGACGGCATATTTTAGAGAAGGCAGAAGAGTCAACAGAGCAAATAACAGAGTGAAAAAAAGAGAGGGCAAATCAAGGAAAAAGCCACAGAGGATCTTACTTTTTCCAGTTAGGCCCCATCTTTTATCTCTGATTTTTATAGACTTGCAGATACTTCAACTCTGAAAGCTAATGGGCCGCATTCAAGTAAAAGTGTTGGGATTTAAAATAAAAAATAGTGAAGTCTTTTTTTTTTTCAATTTTAATCTTCCAGACTCGATCTTATACCAGATTTGATTACATATTTTACAAGAATATTGTGTGCAGATGCACCTTATTTTGGGCCTTATAATAATTGACAATCTATCAACATCTCATGAATTAAAATAATGAGAAAGTATTTCAGTTATGACTGGTTATTTCTCACAGTTTTTAATGCATGTCAATATAAGATGTGATCAGTTCACAGAGATGTAATGCACATTGATATTAGTATCTGGGCTGTGCCTCTTTGAGAAAGAAGCAGAAACCAAGAAAACAGGCTTTAGGGGTCAGGAAGCAAGGAAGGATGGAAGGAAGGAAGGAAGGAAGGAAGGAAGGAAGGAAAAGTTTCTTCTTTTGAAATGATCCAGTGCTTAATAAGGAAAGTGAAATGCTCTAGACAAGGTGACAGTATTAAACCAAAATAGGGGTGCATAGAAGAAAGTGTTTATTTAAGACTGGGAGATGTATATTGACACTTTAGACTTCTGTTTTCTCCACAAACCAAAGACGAGTACAGTTTACAGCTGTGGCAGTGTGCTCCCCTCCTTCCCCCCATTAAGCCATAACCACCAGCACTGTGACAGCTTCATCCAGATTTTGTGGGATGGATGGCAAAACAGTAGCCAAGAGCTGTCTGAAACTGTGACCCAGAGACATTTCTGGTGTGCAAATATGACTGTGAGTCAATTATTTTACCCCATACATAGTGGGCAATCCAGGGCCCATTGAGCTCTCCTGTCTGAATGAAGGATTTCCCCTCCAATAATAACAAAGTTACTACTTGATAATGGGAGATTCCTTGGCACAAGAGTCTCTTGGTAAGTGATTAATAGCATGTTAAAATTTGAAATCTTAGCTAAGTCATATAAAAATTGCTTGAGCACCTACAATCCTTTAGCCATAAAACATTAATCAAGTCTGGAGCAGGATTGGTTGCAGCTGCACTTAAGAGTCCTCTCTGGAAAGGGGGACCTTTCTGAACCTGTGATTCAGTGGCAAGGTCTCCCTGATAAACTTTGACTGACCTTGTCCCCTGTGCAGTTAGTAATCAAATATAATTTGCTAATGAATCTTATTAAAACACTGTTGGATTTAGCATTGAATTTTCTTTGTTCACTTATTTATATCAGTGAAGGTTATTGTTGCTTCTCTTTTGAAGGTGAAGTCCATCATTCCCTTTGTTACAACTCACTCCTGAATTTGGCCATTCAGGGGAAGTAAATAACATGGAAGTGTCTAAACTCACATAAAATTTCACTGGTGACTCCACATGCAGGGCTTAGTAATTGGTATAATACCAAAGTGACCCTCTCACATCACTAACTGAAATATGCAGCTGAGATCCTTGATCTCCCTGGGGACTATTTGCTCTTCAATTTTCCTTAGTCAGTTGTTATAAATGACAGGAAGATTAGTTATGCAAGCAGTATGGTTTGGTAGATTAAAATGGATTACAGCCTGGATTTAGAAGTCACAAGTTCTTGAGTCCTAGCTGATTTTTATCGAGAAAAATCCCAGCAGAATTTGAAAGAATTCTGGACTTTGCACAGGATTTCCTAAAATGTATGGGTATGAGAATTTATATTTTTGCTGGACTTTGGAAAAAGTGCACAAAACTTATTATAGTGACATTGTTGTGAAGTTTAGAAGGTGATTATTTTGTGTTAAATTATACAGGAACTTAACCTAGTGGAGTTAAACACCCATATTATCAGATTACTTGGTTACAAAATCCATTGAAGCCAAAAAGAGCATTGTGATTGCATTTCAAGATAGGCCTACTATATGTCTCTCTTATAGGGAGATTTATCATACTTGAATCCTGTTAGAATGCTTATTAACATATATAATGCATATGAAATTTTTAAACATTGAATTTAGGGTTTTTTCTCAGTATGCTGAACTACTCATTATCTTTGTTCTAGCAGATGATCATCTTTCACTATTTTTCATGTACTCATATTTCGAATTACTAATGCTGTCCTATCATAGATAACAGCACTTGGATTCCTCCTTTTTAGAATTTTCCTGATAGAGGGGGGTCATCCTGGTTGCCTAAACTAAATGCTCCAATCAACAAAGAAATATGTGGGGTGCCCTGTGTAAAAGTTGTTTCTTTCCAGCATTTCAACCTGGTATTATAAAAGAATCAGAAATTACTATAATTCCTGAAATAATTTCAAAAGTGTATTTCTTAAAGCTAGAAGGAGAAGTTTGCCAAGGCACTGACAGCTGAGCACATAGATGTTAGCCACATACAGTTTGCATGGAAAAGCCAACTATTGCCTTTTTCCTGGTAGTGATGTCATGTAACCAAGTTTCATCTCTAGAAGTTAGGTCTTCTAATGGCTGAAGGCCATTAGGATCTAACAATGATTTACATCCCTTCTGCAGTAATTAAATTAGGTTTGAACATCCTGAGCATGTGTTACAATTCACTGCTTCGTTCTGCATGGTTTTGCTATCCTGAGCATCAGCCAAAGGTACTTCACTCATAGAGTGGTCAGCCACTGGAACAGCCTCCCTAGGCAGGTGGTCATGGTGCCAAATCTGTCAGAGATCAAGGAGTGTCTGGACAATGCTCTTAGTTTTTAGTTTTATTATTTAGTTTTTAAACAATAAACTTATTGTTTAGTTTTATATAGTCCTGCAAGGAGCAGAAAGTGTGACTTGATGACCCACAAATCCTTTCCAACTTGAGACATCTGATTCTGCAGAAGATACGAAATTTTCAACATTTTGTTTAATATGAGTCTTAAAAAAGTTCTTAATGCACATCCATACAGGTGAACCAGAAACAGAAAAAAAAGGACAAAACCCCCCCCAAAAAGCAGGTTAAAGTCTCTTGTTGCACATTCCCTCAGTACAGTTTTGTAATTTATAAAATGTGCAATTTTCTTGCTATTGCCTGTAAGTTTCTGTCTCCAATCTTGCAGGTTTTCTTATCCTATGGTGACTAAGACTGATAGGAGAATTAAGCAGAGGGGACATTAGAACACATGTAGGGTAGCCTAAGGCTAGGAAAAGTAAACTTCTAATTCTTTAATTTGGATGGAAATGACACCTCAGCTAAGCCAGGAGCAAAACTCACTTGATAAATGGGAACTGAACAAGCAGGTTTTTGTATTTGTAATACACAATGGATGTTTACAAAAAGTGCCAGGGATTTTTCTTCAGTATTTTTTTCATGCCATAGGTTCTACCAAAGGCTTTGCTAGTCTTCACCACGATTCATTTTAAATACATTTTTTAAATGACCAGATTGAAGAGATCATACTTTTGCATTCTGAACGTGCTTTATTTTGTGTTTGACAGTGAGAATGCATGCTATGGGCAATGCATTTTTACAAGAGACTAAATCCTTTTGTTTAAATCAATAGGGCAAATTCATTCTTCCATCCAATGTGTTTCATCAGGGGATGGATTTCACTTTGGTGTTTAGCACATAAAACATAGCTGAAAATTAGGATTTGCTGCTTACTATTCAGTATATAAAAAGCAGAATATTTTAATGTGGTTTTGATTAATGTAATTTTTTTTCAGCTTGTATGATCCAGAGCTTTATAAAAGGTAGTAATAATAAAAATGCAATATAAGGTCGTATTATTCCATTATAACAGTATGGTAAACAGTTGGTTGCATAAAAAATTGAGAAGGGATCAATAAAAAGGAAAACAGCTGAATGGCAATAATTTAATTTATTTGCTCTATGAATATGAGGGGAATCCAGTAGCTATTCTTCCCTTCAAGAATATAAACACTGGAAAAAAGACAGCATGATATGACTTTACAGGTATTTCACAGTTTTTTGATGGAAAATTGGATATTCTGCTGAGTGACTGAACTATACATCTATGTAATTTATTTTTGTATAGCTTCTTGTATTAATTGCATGTTTGGTTCATTTTGGGAACACAATTATGTTTCCCCTTTTTTTTCCACTGAATGTATTATCAATTCACATGTAGATTTTTCTACTTATATTCACACTATTTAGTAGAACCTTGCTTTGTTTTCTTTTTGGAAACAACCAGTCAGTTGTCAAAACAAAATTGTTCTCGGTGATGTTGGCAGGGCTAAGAAGACTGAGACATACTCTACACTCATGCATTGCCTTTCTTTTAACACTCAGTTTTATCACAATTCAAGTAGCTGGGTGTTGACTAAATAATATCTTGTAAGACATTAGCTAAAGTAATTTTAAATTATAATTATAATTTAAATTTATAATTTAAATGTTAATTTAAATTTATAATTTTAATAAAAATGAGATCTCAGGATTTCAAAAAGTTATACTTTGTCATTGGAGGAATTGGCTGAAATAGCTGTTGTTCTATTGCAGTTGGTGTGATGGGCTCAAGATTTCTATCTTAGGCTGTAGTGTGAATAAAATGTGTGCAAGTGCTTTACAATGAAAACAGGCAAAGCAAAGTTAGAGGAAGGAGTAGCTCAATCTCTCATTATTTATTGCAGGTTTTTGTGTTTCCAATCGATGTATGTAAGCCTGTAATTCTTTCATATACTCTTTAATCATACACTGCTACTCCTGTGAGGTAGAGACATAGAACAACTCATTTACTCAAACCTACAAAGAGATTAGTGGCCTTACTCTTTTTATGTATTTAAATCCTTTTTGTGCTACTGCACCTGAAAGACTTGCTTAAAGTCATAGAGGAAATCAAAGCTGGAAACTGATTCTGCATTTACCAAGTTAGTTCCACGACCTTTGAAAAGGACTTCCCTTTTCCTCTGATCTGTAGACTAATCTCCAGCTGAGAGAACCACCTATATTTGCATCACATGAGGCTAAAGATCAAAGCATTAAACACTTGCTTCTCATTCAGAGCTGTGTTAACAGAATTCAAGTGCCTATTTAAAGCAATTCAAATGGTTTGCTAATATTGTTGGATATAATTTTGTCTCTTAACTTGATCAAATAGCTGTGGTCACCTTGCTGAAGCAGTGACCAGTAGTAAGTGGTCTTTTATACCATATACTAACATGTGGATTGCCACTTGTTCTTAAAATCTGTCACTGCCTCCAGAGATTTTACATTCAAGTTTGGTCGTAGCCAGTGAGGTGGCACTATAGACTGACCTGTGCTGCCTAGGCAAAAGCACAACATTAGAACTGATGAAGGTGTGTCTTTTTTGGGATCATAAATACTGTGCATGGGCACCCTGAGATGGCAGGAGAACATAAAAAATTCCCAGTCTTATTTAAATTATGCTTCTTTCAAATCACACCTCAGAAGCAACTGTGAGAATCCATGACTGAAAATATGAAAGGATGAATTTCTACGACCCCTGAATAAAACAAAAAATCCTTATGTATCTTGCAGTTCCTTTTCTGTATTCAATGAAATGTTAGATGATCACTGAACCTCTGCTACACAGGAAGTACAACCCTTATGAAAGTTTGGAGTGCTCCTTCTAGTATGGTCTTTAATGCAGATGGTGAGAATGTCATATATATTTCTTTTTTATTCATTAGATTTAAAACAAAAATGGTCACATAAGCCACAGATAATCAGAGAAGCATATTATACACCATAATTTCTCATTAAGCAAGTCCATATGGCTCCAATTTTATTTTGCTTTTCTTCCAAAAAATAATTGTGACTAGGAATTTGTTCTTCCATTAGTGTCATTTGGTAATTCATATGGCTGCACACAGTGAACTGGACAAGTGTCAGATTTCTGTTTTTCAAAAACTGTGTTCCAGATTTCTTTAATAAAACACCTCAAAAATCTTCTTTTTCTCCTTGCTAATAGAAGGCTCTATGCTAATTGAAAACAGATTGCTCATAGAAACTTAGGGGTATATGACAATAGATTTTAAGGTCTGCACAATTTATAAGGTAACAGTTAATAGACTAGGTTGGGGTTTTTTCTATTTTCAATATAATCCTACGCATAGTGACCATCTGTATAACCTCTGATAAGGACTGGTAAGCAGCTGGGGTGAAATCCTGTCTCTTTTGAAGTCAAGGGCAAAATTCCCACTAAGTTAAGAAAAACCATGACCTCACTCTCAGTTTTCATCTCTTTGCCTTTAAATGTATAGAAATTTTTCTGCTTGTTAAATAAATTTTGCACAGAGTATAACAAATAGAGTGCTAAGTTATGTGAGATTTAGGAATGTGAAACAATTGCCACTTTTTCATGCTGAATATGTATGTAAACTATTGCTTCAGCTTTTCTTAAAATGTTATGTGTAAGAAGATGGCTGCAGAGGTAGCTTGCACGTCTTACCTGGTTTTTCTGAGCTAGACACTGTCCCAGTGGCAGTTGTTATTTTATTTTCCTCTTTCTGTGTTAGTTCCACTTCAAATGTTTATCAGCTGCAAATGGCCTACTCACAGAAGCAAAAAACAGAGGAGGAAAGATAGCAGTGGAGAAGGCCAGTGGTAAGTGTTGCATACTTCCATTTTGATGTATGCAAAGAACACCTTTCCTTGATCTTTCTTTGTTCTGGGTGAAAGGATGCTTGCAATTTTGCCCTTCAAGCATCGATCAATGTACTGTTGTTGTCAAACATTACAGAGATGCAGAGTTGTATCAACTCAAAGAACTTTGTGATGGTAATGACACATTTTTCTGTTTCATATAGCTTTTTGCATTTCTCAGGTGAGAGTTATGGATGTATTTTATAAGACTGCATTTAATTTCTGTTTCTGCCCAAGTAAAGCTGGTAATTCTACAACACTTCATAAAATATTGTACTGAATTGAATTGAACACCTAGTGATCTGCTTCAGATTAGTATTGCACAAAAGTTCATCCATATGTCTTTAAACATTAGCCTTGTTTCAAACTCATTTTGTTGACACATAAATTTTACTGCTCTTTACCTTCTCTTTCTTCAGAAATAAATGAACTTAACTTGAATTTCTGCAACATTTTTAGAAAATGTGCTTTCAGTAGGATGTGGTAAAAATAAAAATGCTGTTAGTGATGCTTTACAGTTATTTCTTTTTGTAAAAAACTTATTTTATTGTAATAAGTGAACTAGCTGGTTTTTTTTTGTTGTTGTTGTTGTCTTTTTGTGGTTTTTTTTTTTTTTTTTTTTTTGTTTTTTTGTGGTTTTTTTTTTTGTTTGTTTTTGGTTTGTTTTGTTTTTTTTTTTTTTTTCTGTAAATGCTGCTGCTATTGCTATTGTTATTGCTATCATTATTGAGGTGGGGATGAATAAAAGAGAGGATGCTCCAAGTCTTTTTCCTGTGTGCAATTTTTGAGCCTGGATTTTTGTGACTGCTTTCAAACAATCAGTACACCTTTTGTGTGATAACTCATCACAGTTATGTTTAACCTCAAGGCAGAGACTGGAGGAATGAAGTCACGGCCATCATAAGAGAAAAATCATGTTTAAAACGGCCTGAGGAACCCAATGAGGTGCAACTTGGGGTCCTGAGGAGGTTGGCTGATGTAGTTTCTGGGTAACTCTCCCTGGCAGCCAGGTGAAATCACCAGTGACTGGATAAAAGGGAATATCATACCCATCCTTAATAAGAAGGACCTTGGGAACTACCAACCAGTCAATGTCACCTAAGTGCCTGGCAATATCGCAGAAAACATTTTCGTGGAAGATGTGCCAAGAAGTGTGAAAGGCAGGGAGGTAAATATTCACAGCCAACATGGCTTCACAAAGGGCAAATCATACCTGACCACCCCAGCAGTCTTGTGTGGAAGGATGGGGTGACTTGATCAGCAGTCAAGGGAAGAGCTATCCATGTCATCTACCTGGACTTCTGCAAGGCCTTTGGTACAGTTCCTTACAATGTCCTGGACACTAAATTGGAGAGAAAGGTTTTATGGACAGACTGTTAGATGGATAAGAGATTGCCTAAATACTTTGGCCAAGGCCAAAGTGTCTGTTTATCAATACCTTGATGTCCAAGGGCAAACAAGTAGGAAAAGGACTTGGGGATCCTGGTAGCTGAGCTTACAATGTATGTCTGCAGGACAGAAAGCCAACCACATCCTGTGTTGCATAAAAAGAAGCATTTCCAGAAGGTCAAGGGACATGATTCTGCCCCTCTGCTCTGCTCTCATGAGACTCCACCTTGAGCACGGTGTCCAGCACAGGAAAGGCTTGGGCCTGTTGCAGTAGGTCCAGAGGAGCAGCACAAAAGTTTCAGGTTCCATTTAATACTCCATTTAATAATTCAGAATGCAATCTCAATCCAGAGACAAAAGTAATATGTGGTATTGAGAAAGGTCTGTGTCTTAATAAAAATTTTCTGAGAGGCTCATTTGCATAATTGTTCTGTAAAATGTGTTTCACTTATTAAATCTGTAAAGAAACAGGGCACTGAATTTACTTAGCTGCAAAGATTTTTTCAGGAATAAAATATTTTCCAAAAATAAGAATAAAGTAAGGAAAAAAAACTTGGCAAAGCACATTATCTTTCCAGTCACTGCCAATATGAGATAGATTGTGTTTGAGAAATTAAAAAGTGAAATACAATGAAGATCCACTCTCTGCATTCTTGGCTATGAAGTGTGCCTTTGTGCACTGCAGTCACATCCCTCTGGCATACTGGAATGGAGCCCCCAATGGAGACAGAGCCAGAAGACATGTAAATCACAGGAAACAGACAACTTTGTAATTACCTTCTGAAAGTGATTATCTCAGATATTCAAAATCACTTGCTACTCCTGCTTCGTAATGAGAAGTGAATGGTGATATTTGAATAAATGAAAAAAACCTCTCTGGAAAAACTGAAAAACATGTGAGAGCTCTCAGCAAGCTCTCAGCAAACTTCTGTGGATGACAACAAAGAAGCCTACCTGGATTTTCAAAAGGCTTTTAACAAGGTCTCTCATCAAAGGGACTGATATTTTAGAATTTACCATGGCATAGACTCCACATGAATTGAATAAAACTTCAGCTAATTAAATCATGTACCTTGCATCTTTCTTTTCTTACTACTTGTCTGAGGCAATTTATACCTGCATATTATTTCCCATTGCAGGCACAGTATCCTGAAGTATATTAAATTTTATCTGAAAGGTGGAAAAGAATACTTCAGCATATATTTTAGGAAACAGAGGTACATCTGCTTCTCTTTCAGACTGAGTTTTCATTCACTTCAATAGTAAAAACTATAAATCAGAAAGTTTGCTAGGGTGAAGATTGCACTACAGGTTGGGAGATTTATATCTCTGTGAAATGCTAAAATATGTAGTCAAAAATAGCAAAGTGAGAAAAGCACAGAAGGTATGTTGTAGTGAAACTTTGCTCAGAGTGTGGGTGGTTCTGTAGAACTAGCAAATATAGCTGGGAGATCATTGTAAGAGTGTTCCTTAGTAGTGGGACTGAAGTGAAACCAGAATAATTCATGGCAGAAAAAACCCCAACCAGATATGCCCTAAAGACTGATGGGAATATTTATATTGCATCTTGGGCAGACAATTAGACAGAAAGAGCTGTGGACAGGAATCCTCTATTGGAAGATTATTTACATATTCTTCAGAAATGAATTACCAGCAATGCCTAGAAGGTGACTTTAGCCTCCAGTTGTTCACCAGCATAACTCTGAAGTGTTTATTTGCTTCCCATTGTAGCAGACTTGTGTTCAAAT
Organism: Urocynchramus pylzowi; assembly: GCA_013397555.1. Taxonomy (NCBI): domain Eukaryota; kingdom Metazoa; phylum Chordata; class Aves; order Passeriformes; family Fringillidae; genus Urocynchramus; species Urocynchramus pylzowi. The sequence continues at coordinate 689,159 of VZRH01002693.1, read as the reverse complement.
AAGAAATGATGGAAAAGATCCTTTAATATTGTTCTAATATTGAGAACATCAATAAAAATAATGTTATAATTTCTTTTCAAAAATTATTTAAAGCCATTTTCATAAAACAAACATATAAATTTCTATTAAAATCATACCAGGAACTTTATTATCCCCTAAATGAGTTATAAATTAAAAAAACTCTGACATTCACAAGAAGAAGAAACATTTTAAACAAATAGCAATCGAGCTAATACGAAAGGCACACTATTTTATATCAGTTTATGGTTCAGTCAAAGCTTCAATCAAAATCTTAAAATTCTTTGCAATGATAAGAATTGGACCCAGATGAGAATTTGAATCAAAGTAGGATAATAACATCATAAAACTTTTTGCAAAAGATTGAAAAGATCTTGCATAAAGATTTGTTGCATTTAAATCTGCAAATCTTTGTTTCACACCAATCCAAACAACATTAGCGTGGGTCTTGCAGTAGATATTTCAGCTGGAAAAAACCTAGAAGGACAGATGAAGATTTGTGAGTGAGAGTAGACAGTGAGTTTGTTTGGCATGCATGAGGGTTCAGACGTGAGGTAGTACTTTTGACTTAGCTTTGACTTTGACATCAGCATTATCTGCAGTCCTAAGACAGACATATATTGCATGGTTGGTCTTTTTTTTCATTACAAAGATATTAACAGATTTTGACAGATAGAATATGTCATTTTTAGAACAAAGCTAAATATGTAGGGAGCTAAATATGTAGTAAGCATAAGTTTTCAATAACTAACAAACCTAGTTCTTAACTTCAAAGAATGAAACATCCAGAGACTCACTTTATTAAAAATACAATAAATAAAAAGAAAGACTCCCTGAGACAACTCAAATGTCCATTGAAATTAAACTGCAACTCCTGATGTTCCATAAGTGAGAAAACAAAAAACTCAAGTCTGAGTGATCCAAAGTCTTACTGGTAAACTCAGAATTAATAAGTCTTTTAATGCCTGAAGGTCATTGCTTTATTCCTTGCAGTGAGGTGTTTGCCTTACTGATGGGTGAAATATTATTTATTAAAGTTCTAAAGTATCTTACTCCTCTTTGTATCACTACATCCTTATGAAGTAACAGAACAAGATGTGGCACTCAGACTTTGTGTTGTTGCTTTTGTTTGGGGTGGTTTGGCTGGGTTTTTTTGCAATTTAATGCAAAATTTTAAAACTTGCAAGAATTTTGGGACCATTTTCAAGTAATACAATGGTACAAACTTAGTGGAGCTGTATGTTTTGAAACCATAGTCTTGCTGATGAGTTCATGTGTTATCTAAGGAATGTACTTAACAATTTCTTTTTAATTACAAAAAAACCATATTTTTAAAATAAATCGGTATTATAAATACAAAATCAATACTGGTAACATTATTTGTGAAACATTCAAGAAAGAAATTACTATTTGAGAGAAAAAAAATCCAGCTGCAAAATAGTAACTGTATTTAAGATAAACCTTGTATACATGAAAGTACCTTGGAAGAAATATTTGTTGCTAAGTGTGTTGAAATACCAGTGAAAAAAAGCAGAACTTCTTTTCAGCAGAGGTGTGATAAGACCCTGTTCATCTCTGTGTCAGGTTACAATAAGCTGCAATATACAATGAAGAGGTAAAAATATTTTGACACATAAAACTGTGTCATCCTTCCTGATAATTTATGATTTAAGGGCTCCTTAAATCCTCAGTTCTTTGTGCTCCTCTAGAATAGATGCATGCAGTTCAGACATTTCTACAGTCTTTTCCTGGCTTCCAGCTTCCCAGTCTTATCTGGGATGAAGCCCATGTCTGGCCAGTTTGGTGTAGGTGTCCCATGCAGACCTCCCTGGGATCCCTGAGATCATGAAGCCTTGGTGCCCTGAAAATCTTCACCCACCATGGCAACAAGAGCACAACACCTCTTCCAATAACACACAGAAAACTGGCTGGAGGACTTGAAAGATTGTTTCCACAAATTAGGTAGAGAAAATAAGAGGTGACTAGGACATCAGTCTTCCCAAAGCACAGCTATGGAATTGCTAATGACTGTGAGTGGTAGAATTCTCAGTTATGCTCATCTTGTGAGAATAATGAAGTCCACTTAACAGCATGCTTTCTCTAAATGCCATGCTCTGAAATTTTACTAGTACAAACAAAAAGAAAAATGTCACCTACTGAGTCACAAACACCAGCAGTGCCTGATGTTTTCCTAAAGCATTTTAATTTACCTGAAGCATAGAAGGGATTTAAACTCGTTCATCTTGAGTAATATGGAAAAATCTAATAACCATAAGAGATCAGAAGACAGAAATAGTCCTTGTTATACTGAATTTACTGGTTAAATTATTTTACAGATTTCAAAACAAATAACAGTAACTCACACTCAAATGGCAGAATTTAGTGGTTTTAGGATTTGCTTTATAGCTCATGTTACTCAAAAAATATATGTCTTTTGAAACTTCATATTAGGAGGGGGCAGAAGTTATGCTGCTGTAGTAACACCACTTTTATTTAGACAAATTGGAGGGGAAAAAATTTATGCAGAGTATGCAAATTATTAATTTTATGCATTCTAGTTTCCTTCAGCAGGATTAAGCACTACTTTTATTGTTTTGCTGAACTTGACTAGAGGCAGCTTCTTACAGAGAGTACTATTTAGATATGTCAGAAATATTTGATAAATTTTATATGCCATGTTCTGTAAACATTTTAACTAATATCTTTACTTCTGTTTACATGGTTCAAAGGTTTAATTAATACAAGAAAGTTAATCTGGATTTGCACATAAAGCATGAATGTCAAGCAACAAGAAAATACTCATGTATTTACTTGCTTGCTTGTTTACTTTTCTTCTCCTTTTCTGTCTCTTGTTCATTTGCTCATGTTAAATTACTTGTGGGCCAGGATTTCTTGTTTGTTTTTTGGTTTGGTTGGGTTTTTTTCTTTTTTTTTTTTTTTTTT
>VZRH01002693.1:620837-686144 GCA_013397555.1 Urocynchramus pylzowi | reverse complement strand
TTTGTTTGATTTGGGTTTTTTCCCTTTTTTTCTTTTATTTTTCAAATATATTATGATTGCATGAACTTTTATTTTTCTGTTTAATAAGAGTGGAATTAAAGAACTATGTACCCACAGTTTTTTACTTTAATATCATTATAAAGATCAATAAATATCTTTCACGCTCTTTGAAAAAGATTGATAAGCAACTAAAAACCAAGAGATGGGGCAAGGTTAAGACTTATCAAGAGTTTCATCAATTTGTATAAAATCACTGTGGTCTGATGCTCCCCTGAAGTCCAAGGGCTCCCAAGTCAGTTCTCTGTGAGAATGTGATAAAATCCACCATAGATCTATAGCATATCTAAAAGCTGTCTGGTATTTTGTATTGAAAAAAAGTTTTGGCAAGTATGTTGCAAAGAAGCCACTCTGGAGATTTGCACATCTCCCACCTGAGTAAGCCCTGATTTGAAAGAACTCACACATTTGTCATAATATCAACAATGCTGTGATGAAATGTAATTTGCATGCACTTTTCTAACTTTCTGGAAAGAAAAAAAATATATAAAACTGTACTAGCTTTACAACTACATGTAAAAAAACACAAACTAAGATTACTTTGTAAAGATCATGAAGGCTTCTTTGACCTGGGAAACAAAGAGTCAGAGTTAAGAATGAATATGTTTTAACTCACAGACTGGTAAGTTTGTTAGCAAATAAGCCCTTTAAGATCCATATGTATAAATGAAGCCACAGGAGTGGCACAGGCAGTTCACCTTTTCTCCCATTCATAGATGCCACCTTTTAACTCATATGGTAGGACATTCATAGTGCAGTCTTGGGTCTAACTTCTGCCTTCTAGCATCACTGCTAAACACATCATCATGACTAGTGTACAGTGACCTACTGACCTGTGGAAACTGTGCTATTGATTACTCTAGGAAATGAATGGATAGTATTTATGGGAATGTATTGACAAGAAAAATTACTCCAATATTAGCCTTCTAAGCTATTAGTGATTTTTTTTCTGAAGGCTGTGATTTGCTAATTTCCTGTTTTGGAATCAGAGAACAGTTCTGCTGTAGAGAAAAGGAAAATATATGAATGTACTCTTAAGTCAGTGAATGCTGATATTAAGGACACAAGTTCTATTTTCACTCCCAGTAACAGAGGGTTTTTTACCAGTGTAAAAAAAAAAAAACACCATAATTTCTTTATTTCACACTTCTAATATCACTCACCCTTCTCATGGTCTGGTTTTGAAGGTTTCTAGCTTTGTTTTGTGTTGTTTGCAGAGCCAGTACTGTGATCCAGAAAATAGCTGGTACTAATGACAGTGGTGGAAAGACAGTAGGACTTTTCAGTAATAAAGAACAACACCTTAAACCTACATGCCTTGGTACATCCCTGTTTCTCTTCTCTGCACATCCTTGTCTGCAAGCATCAAAACAACCCAGTGAAGTATCACAAGTTATTGCACATTTATGATATCCTGCCTCTTGAAGTCAGTTTTATTGCTTTCCTAAATACTTGTTTTCCATGAACAACAAAAAGATTTGCTTGTGACAATCCTGACATCCTCAGCACTTACTGTGTGCAAGTGATGGGTGATGCAGTGAATGAATCTGAATTGCAATGCTCTTCTTGACTGTTTTGCTCAGTTAAAGTAGAGAGTACTGAGCACATTTGCATTAAGCATAGTCTCTTTCAGAAGAAGAAATGAACACTTGGAATTTGAAGACTGTCAAAAGCATATTTTGTTGAAAGGGAAGCCCTTAAATTTTGGCATGTTTCACTAATGGCTTTTCCTGACAAGAATTTCTTTCTGAGCATCCATTTTCTACTTTTTAATATCTTGTCTCTTGGACTTTAAATATTGCATATTGTCCTTTTCCCTGAAGAGAGAGATTTCAGCTACTGTTGGCTTTGCTGTTAAATTTTACATCTCAGTGATACTAAAATATCAAAGAAGGCATTTCATGGCCTTTTAGCAATGTAGATGGATGTATTCAGATCAGAGAAATGGATTTGGCCATAGAACTCATCTAACATATGTCCTTATTTAATTGATGATAGATCCATTAAATTCAAAATACAGGACTGGAAATTTGTGTTCAACTTGAATTCCAGTTATGTGGCTTTGTTTGTTTGTTTGTTTGTTGGCTTATTTGGGGTTTTTTTTGCAGGTCACTGAAACATTTAAAAGATGCTGAGGTTTAAACCACTGGTGCCCATAGTTAATAGGAAAAACTTGAAAAGCAGAGGTCTGATGAACCACCAGTGCAAAGCACGAGTAACTTGCTAATCCCCTTGAGATAGGATATTACTCTAAACGTGCCCAGTTTTGATTTATTGCAATATGTATGGCTTTTTTCCTTTTCTATCCTTTTTGTGTGTGTATGTCTAGGGTAAGTTTTATATTCAGTGTTGTGGACTATAGAGGGAAACAAGAAAAGATGTTGAAATAAATATATTTGTCACAATGAAGCTGTTGTCTTTGTGACACTCTTCCTTCAGTGCTTTGTGGCCAGGTTTTATAAATCAATTCAACAGCATAACCCAAAAGAAGGCAATTACTGCTCTGATCATTTGACTGAAATGACAGAAATAAGGTTAACACTGGTTACACTAGATCTAGGGTCCAAGCTCCTTAGTGCAGATTTCCTGGAGAATTTGTGTTTGCAAGTACAGAAACACAGTAAACATCATCACTTGAAATTATTAAAACTCACACTTCAGCTTCCAAATGTATGCAGCAGAATGTTAAAGAAGCAATTAAGAAATCATTTATTTTATGTCTTACCTTTGAAGTATTAGGACATTAGCACAGATAAATGTTCTACTTTTATAGAAGCACTTTGACTTCAGTAAATAACAGCATAAATAAAACAACTTGGAATTGCCTTATCTCTGACATCTTCATAAAGACATGCTTGCCAATCCGACTTGTATTTCCCTCCTAACTCCTTCTAATAAAATATGATGTATTGATTTCTTTTGGAACAATGCCTAGTAATTTCACCTTTGATGAACTGACAACTTCCAAATGAAAACGTATTTCACTGCAGAAGTACACAGATCTTCACAGCAGGGAAAATGTAATTTAAGGCACACTATTTGTAAGGCAGCATTCTTCATATGAGTAAATGAAAATGCCACAGGCACAGTGCATAGTTTTTTTTGTGGTTCAGTTAGTGAAGGTAAGCTGACCTCTTCATTATGTGTTAAAGAACAATGTTTTACGGACTTGTAAAACTTCTTGGTAAAGCAGAAGAGAATAGTTAAGTGTAACATTTATAAAGACTAGTAGCTCTCTGGGCTTCACAAAAACCAATTGTTGACACTTTGGCTTTTTGCAATTTCTTATCAAACAAAGTTAGATTTTTTAGGTGTTAAGCAGGTTTCCTCACATGATGATTGCTGTATTTGAAACCTCAGAGAATCAGGGTAGATGTGTGAACAAGTGCTAGATGTGCGAGAAAGAGGGAGGGCAGACAAGAAAAGGAATTTTCATGGATGTTTTTGTTGCCTTACAGTTTAGAGATTTGTAAATAGACCTTCGTCTACAGTTTCTTTCTTTTTAAAATTAATTTTGTGTCTCTGACCACAGCAATCTACTATTCTTTTGGACTTGAGGTAAAAAAGGAAGTAAAACAACATATCTTTGATTAACATTTTGCACTATATTGTTCCCACAAAGAAAATCTGAAGCTTTCTGCTCTATGTTGCAACCAGAGCAAATGACCTGTCTTACTTACTGCAGAGGACTCAGCAGACAAGACATACAAAGTGGTTCTTGAAATGCAATAGTATGTAAAAAGGTAGGTCATTAACCTGCAAAGAAAATTTGCTGTTCATGAAAAGCTTCAGTAAACTCTCTATTTTCAGAGGTGGTTTTGCCAAACTTTCAGTGACTTGAAAAAGACCAGCTTCCATAGTTTGAGAATTCATCTGTTCAAAAGAGAACAAAATGGGCACAGAGTAAGTATAGCACTTAGAATTATAGGTAGCTTCTCAGTATTTTAGCCTTTATGCCTAGGTTTATGACAGGGAGTTTCCATGTCTGAATCCTGTGCCAATTTGACAATGGAAAACTGTGGTTAATTTTAATATACTTTCTTTATGTCCAGTCACATCTCAATGTCAATGTTTGTTACTCAAAAGTTTGCTAGGGGCATACCATATATATGGAACCAATGATTCATCACTCACCTGAATTGTTTCATGACAAAAAGAAAGCCCCAATATTAACACAGTTAAAATGATTAAACAAAAATTTGCCAGCCTGTCCTTTCCTATGGTGCATGTCCACATTCCACATGTTTTGGCTGCCATTTTGTCTCTCTTTCATGAATGAGAGGCATACAAGCATCCTCAGTATCTCTTTCTGAAATATATATATGAAGTTCAACATGACATATTCTTCCTCCCTCTCTTGTGTCTGCTTTAGGCTATTTTTATATGTGTGGGAGTTTTTCATTGGGTTTTTTTTGTTTGGTTTGAGATTTTTTTCCTCTTTTTCTCACAGTCCAAGCTCCCCTCTCAGAGACTTTGAGCTAAAGCCAAAGACTTACACAGTAGCCTCCCAGCCCCAGCTCCCTTCAAGGGCTGCAATTTCTCACCTCCTGAGTCCCCAGCCTGGGCAGACCTTCACCACACAGGGGATCATGAGACATAAACTAGAGGAAGAGATCACTGTCACTCTTCAGCAGCTGTTAGCAGTTTCTATTGGGCTACATAAGGCCATAACCACAGATTAATTAGTTCTATCAGGACTTTGCTTTGCCCTCCTGTAGAACAAAGTTCACATGGGAAATATAAAACTCTCCATACCATGAAATTCCACAAGAGATTTCTTGTTTTCTGAATCATATTTAGGCAAACTGCAAAGCAAAGCAAAGCAATCTGATATTTTGACAGATGTGCTCTTTTAATTAGCTGTTTCTTCACTTATTTTATACACTTTTACACCTAAAATTGCAATTTAGTTCACAAGCATGTAAAGCTGTCCAAGTAATAAGGAAATAACTCTCAATCAGTTTTTCTGCCTACCACTTCAAAGTGTTGTCTAGACCTGTATTTCAAACTTCTGGATGGTTCATTCAATCATTTTATGCTTTAAATATCTGTATTTCCTATTCTTGACAAGTTTTTGAAAAACAGGTAGAAAAAGAAACACCTCAGCTAAATAAGGCAATCAAACACCCAGTTTGAGGATTTCACAAATCAAAAGAATAAATATGGAAGTCAGGCAGTAGTTTCAGAAACAGTAGTCAGGAAGAAATCTTTTCTCTGCAATTGGTACCAAATGAATTTTAAAAAGCGTTGTAAGCACATTACTTTTTGTGTCAGTCCTAATCTGTGTCTGTGGCAAAGTTTCTCTGCTGCTGTTTTGCAGAAAGCAGAATCCTGTGGATCCCAATTACTGGCCTTTTCTGTAGGCTAACATCACAGAAGCTGAAAATTTGGAGTCACCTACTTTATCTCTGAGTCTTGCCTTTGAACTACAGTAATAAAGGCCAATTTTTGTCATTATTTCTTAACAAGTATCTGCAGAATGTAGGAAATTTTTGAAGACAAGTCAGTTTCCTGTAGAGTTAAATGGAATTATTCAGCTGTAGAGACTATATTATGAATAGTGATATATACACTTTTTCATTGGTGGAGTGTGGTGAGGAATGACTCAAACCCAAAGCCTACTAACCTCATACTGATTTAACAAGTACTGTGGGTTTCCTACTGTTGCTTAAATTAATGAAAAGAAATTCAGGAAAAACGTGTTGAAGACAGCAAAATATTGAACCTTGGTGGATCTTCATCGTCCTAATCACATGGGTCCTTGCCAACATCTCAAAGACTAATAATCTTTCTCACAAATGTACTTAAGTCACAGTAATTTAGTACTGCTATGCATCTGTAACTTTTAATTATCTGTTTAATCAGGCTGTGAATAAACTAAAGTAGGTTAATTTGAAAAATCCTATTTGGACAAAGTGTTTTGACTGGCTTTGAAACATAGCCAGCACCCAGTGAGATTATAGTAATGAGAAAAGATGGATTTTTTTTTTTCTGGAATTTGTGCTATTAATTTGGATGTCCAAAACATCACTTCACATATTTCAGCAGACTGACATTTTTTATTTTCAATCAATGTGTCACATGATACCAAAAAAGCAATGACTGGTGAAAGTCTAGATGTGATGGAGAAATATTTATGGTTATAGATTATATCTTTCCAGTCAAGTCTTTTGAAACTTTCCTTCAAGATAGTCTGCTAGGTAAAACTGTGCTGTCTAGGTATGTGATGTGAACAAGTGCTGTACTTGCCTTATCCAGTTTATAGCCTGAAGAAATCTGTTATTACACAGCATCTTTTGACTACTTGAAGACTGTTCATTGCATGTTATTAAGGTGTAATAATAGACTCATGTCTGTAATGTGTATTGTTAATCTTGATGTTCATTATCTCCACTGCACGCCTCCAGGGACTGCTATTTACACTGCTATGGAAATGCTAATTAATTTCTGTATTCAAAGTGTCAGCAACTAGCTTCTCATTTCCAAAAATGTATTGTACCACTTATATTGTCTTAGAAGAAAACTGGGGGAAGGGAGGAAGACTTTTTTGAACTGCAGGGTGGAGAGAAAATTGAAGTTTAAATCACTCTGATATCTATCTGTACTATACTAAGCATTCACTACATCACAAAATGCAGTGAAGCTCTACTTTCAGACTGAAGACCATTGTGTTTTCTAGTCACTATTCAAGCTGCAGGAATTGAATGTGTTTCACTGAATATATCTGTGTGTGACTGTAAATTTATGGATAGAAGAAAAAGGCTGAGAAAGCATATCAGCTAAATGCCTTCTTCCGGTTTCAGACACTGTTCCTGTATTTCCTCAGCTACCACTGGATATATCAAATAATGATAAAAAGCCATCTCATGTTTGAGATAAATAACTCACCAAAATTATTGGTGTGTGCAAGTATTTGGGGAATAGAGTTTTGCTGTTTTCTGGTATATGTATGAGTAACCTCATTGAGCCATTATTAAAAAAAAAAAAAAAAGTTCTTAACCTTGAAAAGGATGGAAATTTGTCATTTCATACATCCTTACAGTTATACCTCATAGCTATTTCAGAAGAAAGGTGAGAGTAAGAAACCCAGGTAGCATACAGATATTTAGGCTGAAACGAGAAAAAGTCCTGGAAAGGAAGGCTCAACATCAATCTTCCTTGATGTTATACTATCACATTTTAGGAGAGGATGATCAGAAACCTTAAAAATCTTCACATGTGTAACAAGGTAATAATTTAACAGCCAAGTTGCTGAGTTTTTTTACTTGTACTATACATGTGGAAGTATACAGTATATAGAAAATAAATAAAAAAATACTTTAAAGACGGCAATACAATAGCCTTCTATATTTAACAGAATATTTTTCTAATCAGCAAATATTTTTACCACCTTACATCTTTAAATCTACCTAATGTACAACTGTCTGTGTTTTGTGAATGAAACATGTAAGTAACAGTGAATGCTTCTCATAAAGCTTTAATCCAACCCAAAACTTATCAGCTATGTTTCAAGCTAGCATATAACATGACAAATATAATTGTTTTGATTTATCTTATCAGAACTGACTTGGGTTTCTTGCTGGCCAGGGGTCCACTTTGTTTCCTCTGAGAACTAAATGCATTTAGGAGATGCGATGTCAGACACGGTAAATACAATTATAATTTACTGTCTTCTAAAATGTTCCAGTCTAATTTATGTGTAAGTACTTGTGAAAAAAAACCAAACAAACAACCTGATAACTAATTTTTCTCAGCTCACAAAACTGCTCAGTTACAGAAAGGGCTTGATGAAAGGTAGGTACCAGACATTTCTGAAGTACCAATTCTGTATCATGAAACAGACAGGGGGGGTTATTTAGAGCATAAAATAAGAAACACATTTTGAGAACAAACTCTGATGTTACTTCACAAGCCTTTTAAAATGTGACTGAAAAATATTTGGATAAACAGGACCATAATCATATATGCATGATTTTCAAAAGCACAGAAATGAAGGTGGGTGCTTAGTTGATACAGTTTTTCACTAAAGAACCCTGTGGACAGTACAACAAAATACAAAAAATTATGCAATTCAACACTAAGAGACACTTTCTCTTCAGCTACTGTTAGTCTTGAGATACTATAGTAGTATAGAACAACATGCTTTGCTATGACCTTATCTATGCAGGGAAAAAAAATGTATGTGTGATGTTGTGAAAAATCATAAAAAGCTACAGCATGTTATACAACAGATATGGACCAGATTTGAATTCTTTACACACAGAAGGTTCCTAATAAAGTTTAAAAGCTCACAAAACACAAATCACCAAAGGATTCAACAAACCACCAAAATCCAGCAGAGACTCTACTATAATTATGTTGTTTAAATTTTATTAGCATGTATTTTAAATGCAGCTTGGCTACTAAGTGGTTCCTCTCTATAGTATATGGAATACTGTAACTATTTTCCTGTGAACTCCTGAATTGTACATTTTAACTTAGTCCCATTTTCTTATGCATTAGTCCATAATAGAAGGATTTTACAATTTAATTGATGAACCCAACAGAGAGACCATTGTGAAGAGGTTTTGTGAAACAAAAGCGTGACTAAAAACGATATGTAGCTTTATCTACTGATTGCCTGAAGTTGTGAAATAACAGTGATTTCTGAAGAGAAAGATTTTTCACAGATAAGGTTAGAGGTAGATTGTGATCATTAGTTGTGCTAAATTGGTTTGTTGTGCATTTGAGCGCTTTCCTTATCTTTGCATGGTGGTGGTGTTAGGATAAACCAATAGCACAAGAACATCAGGAAAATTAAATTTCAAATAGCCATGTAATCCTGCAGGGCTCATGAGCCTTCAGAAGCTAAGGTTGGCTGAAAATCATCTTAAGTTGTGGCTTTCAAGAGGATGTGTATACATGGAGTCTAAAGATACAGTTTTTGTAAGATTAACTGTCTGGATAATTTGACTTAAAGCTTCTGCTTTACATAAATTCTTTTCTCTGACAATTTGCAGTAACTTCTCTGACATTAAACTGCCATAGTATTTAAGTATTTCTTATTGAATCATTCAGCTGCATTTGCTTTAAAATTTCAGACCTTTTCTTTGGAAAGATTTGAGTGTTCAGGGCAAAATTTAAAAGATAGATCTTATAGCCTCAAGGGAACCCATGGCAGTTGTTTTCATCTTGTCTTTAAACTTACCAGGTTAGAATGTAAGATGAAGATTTGAGTGCTCACTTCACTAGAGTTATATGCATCCAGATCACATTCAGCAGCTGTGGTCACACATGCAGAGCTCAAGATTTGATACAGATGTTTATGATGAGATACACACAGGAGTGACTCACTTGGCTGGGCTCTGAAGGAGCTCAGAAACTGGTCTGAGGATGCCAGAGTCATAGCTTCCCAAGCCAGAGGACAAAATGAAGAAGATGTTTGGAATTCAGAGGGGAGTTTGATGTGAAACAAATAAATGTTAGAAAGACAGTCCTGCCTACAAATACAATACCAAAGAATATAAGGCATAACCACTGCTCTGCCTAGTCTGAATTCTACCTTGGACACTTGCAATAGAAAATGCTATTTAGGGAGGACATGCAAGCCTGGGTTTTTTTAGGCACTTGTCCAAATACTTCTCTAGTCCTTTCTTGAATCTGAAGATACTGTGTGTTTCTGCAGTCTCCTGTGGCATAAAGCTCCAGAAATACCTTACTTTGTAGAGAAATACTTTGTTTTAATAATCATAAACTAATCTCCAAAAACCTTTAAAGTGATTCTTAGCTCTTGTATTTTAGGATATGGAGAACAATCCTTCCACAAATCTGAGGAATAAGTCTGAATTTATTGGGGTTTAAGCCATCCATAAATCAAGCCTCACCAGCCCCTTGCTCTCTCCCCCACCAGAAGGACTGGGGAGAAAACTGGAAGGGTAAAAGCTGGAAATCTCATGGATTGAGATATAGACAGTTTAATGGAGAAAGCAAAAACCAAGTATACAAGCAAAGCAAAACAATGCTTCCCATGGGCAGGCAGATGTTCAACCACCTCCAGGAAAGCAGACCCCCATCACAGGTAACTGTGGCTTGGGAAGACAAATACTATCACTCTAAATATGTCTCCTTTCATGCTTCTTCCTCCCACTTCCCTAAGAATGATGCCATATGGTCTGGAATATCCCTTCAGTCAGTTTGGGTCTCCTGAGGCCCATGCAACCCTAGGTTCCTCACCAGTGGGGCACTACAAAAACCAGAAAAGATCTTGTCTGTAAGCCCTTCTCAGCAAAACCTAAAATATCTCTATATTATCAATCCTGTGTTCAGGGCAAATCCAAAACACAGCCCCATACCAGCTACTATGACGAAAATTAACTCTACCCTAGCTATAACCGGCACTAGATTATATACTGTATCCTTGATTTTGTACATCTGGTTAAATCCTGCCCCCTCTGTCTCCCCATTCTCTCCTCTTAAGGGTCCTGGTTTTGTGAGTCTCCCTTCACAGGATTGCTGCTCCATTATTAGGGCTGCTCTAGTTGCCTTTTTGGATGAGTTCACTCTGAAAGAGGTCATCCTTCCTGAGATGTGCTCTTGAAAGAACTCTAACTCTGTTTGCATGCATTGCTTTTAGTTGATTGGCTTTCCTAAGTCAGATATTTATGAAATATATCCTTAGGGCTCTTATCATAGATGATGTTATCTTTAATACCTGAAGTAAGGCAGTACCAATATCCCCATTTAGGATATAGGACACTTAGACACAGAGAAATTGGTAGCATCTGGCATCATTATTAATTTAATATAAGTCTCTTAAGCTTATGCCATCAACAGGGAACATGCTGCTCTAGCCAGGAAAATATGATTTTGCTCTTACTAGCAGAAGGCAATGGGTCTATTAGTCTGGCCTTGCAAGGTCTCAAGGATTTTCTGTACTTATTTTGCCTCCTGGATCTCAATTTTTCTACCATTGTTAAGTTATCAAGTGGCTATTTTCTAACCTGTTTTTACTGAACCTCTCTAAATACCTTTAATAGGTATTTGGTTTATGATAAAATAGAGCTGGAGGACAGGTGGAATTATAAATCTCTCTCTGGTAACACATGACAAGGATGCAGTCTTCTAAGAAAAAATTAAAAAACAACCCTAAGCAGATCCAATGGTGAGAATGAAGACAGTACTATCATGAACATCATCCCAAAAAGACACTTGTTTCAATATTTCCTTCCTTCTTTTCTGAGAAAGACTAAACCTGTTGGCTGTGCACTGGGGATAAGGGAATGATAGGCAGAACACCAGAGAAAAGGCAGAGGCACTAGAAACTTTTTGTATAGCAATTCTAATATTTTTTTAATTAGAATTTTCTATATTAATTAGGTAAGTTAGGCCCATAAATAAGACATTAATGTGAGTAGTAAGAAATTTTAAGCTCTGTACATATGGTTCATCCATAAGAAGCTTTGGTATAAGATTGCCTTCTCCATGTGGATTCCAGAATCCAAGAAATTTAGTTTTAATTGTACCTAAGTGTTAAATCCATCTGGATCCATATATCTGAAAGTTATGTTTAATTTGACATAAAATTCCAAATAAGTGTGATTGTAGTTAACATGTGAAATTTAAGTGGCATGTGACTCTTATGGCCATCTCTAGTTATTGGGATATAACTTTCATGAGCATTTTTTGTTGTATTTTTAGACTAATTTTTCAGATACAATATTTGGAAATGGAATATTTCCTAAAAATCAGTTGAATAAGGTATAAATTCTGTTAATATAATTAACCTGTTAAATAGAGGGATCAAATTTGTGACTAATTAAAGTCATATGGCTTAAATTTTCACGGCTTAAATTTTGAACAGCTCTTCCCAAGATGAAATTTTATAAAGCTATCAATTTTTCAGCTACATTGCAATGCCAGCTCTGTGATGAGTTAAATTAACAAATTGACAGTTACATTAATAAATTGTCTCCTGAAACAGCAGAGCTGATGTATCTCAAGCTTTCTAATTACAGATGCTTCCTGTGCTTATCTGTTACTCTGACAAGAGCAATATATGTCTGTAGGTCAGTGGTCAAAAATCAAGAATAGAGAAGACAAAAAAAAAGTATTTAACTTTCCATTTCTCTTATTTCTGGTGGGACAAACTTGATACAACGTTGTTCCTTTTCTGAATTAAGGTAGAAGATTCATACTAAACAGTAGAAAAAAGTACCTTTTGAAATCTCTTACTTCATCAAATACCTTTTCATAACAGCTTCGTGACTTGTTTTAAAGCTCGTTTTAAAACTTCTTTTAAGTGTCAATCACATATACTACCTTCATGGACATTAAATGTTGTGACCCATTTTGAGATGACAGATGTTTTCAGTTAATTGTAAATAAATCCTAGAATTATGTAGATCTATTTTCTAGTGATCTAGTAGAAACAATAAAAGTTTTCAGGAGAAGTATAGGTTACCTGTGTGGTCAGGGAGAAACTGAGCATTCTGTTACTTAGCAGAGCTGTGTAGCTTGAGTTGTGTAGGTACTAACAAAAGAGCATCACTCAAGAAAATTACCTTGGTAGTAACAGGGAGCAGGACCTGCAGTATCACTCCTATCTTGTAACCTTGTTGTCAATGGGACTCCTCCCTGGTCACTCTTGAGATCCTCTGCACTTAAACAGTTTCTGATTAGATTTTGGCAGGGTATTTTGACCTAAAGAAGTACTTGACCTACTTTGACCAAGTTGCAAGGAACCCTACAGGGCAAACTCAGCATTCAGTTTACAATGAAAGATCATGGGATTTATGACCAAAATATTTATGCATTCATTTATTATTTAATTCTTTTATAGCATTCATATGCTATAATTATTACTGCATTCTGAACAACATCATGGATTATCCATCCTAAACTAACAGAAACTCTGTCCTAGTTCATATAAAGTCCATTAGGCATGTACAATATGGCAGAACCATGCTTTCGCATTAGATAGATTTATATCTGATTTACTACCCTATTGAACATGCCATTCTTTCAACATGTGGTGTGTACATAACAGATGGGTTTACCTACATTGATTTCAGAGCAGTCAAGGTTATATCTTTAACAAGCTTTTTGTTTGGCTGTTTTAACTAACAATTCACAAAATATAGTACTGTAGTACTGGCTAAAAAAAAAGCCAGTTCATGTCTGAAACACTATTTGGATTAATATAACACTTTTCTCTGTTAAGATTTAGAAGCTGATTTGTGTGTATTTACTTCAGTATTGGTACATTGATCAAGTTGTTAAACTCACTGCTTTTGCAAGCTTAGAATTTTTGTTTGCATCAAACATGATTTGTGTTCGTGCATAAAACTTCCTGGTTTGGAGTGCTAAGATTTATATGTAAGTACATAGGCTAAATCTTGCACAGCCTACATTGTTTCATCTCTCCATTCCTAAATTGGATATAGGAGTACATAGAGAGGTTAATTTTACCTGATTTAACCTTTCATGAAGCTCAAGCATTAAACAGATCTATTTCTCTGAATTAAATAAAGAGATACATCCTAGGATATATATATATAAGAACTGTTACAGCAACCAACATGGAAAGAGTATCCATTTCTTGAAATCTCATTTTTCAGTATTAAAAGTTTTTACATTAATTAGTGTTCAACAGGGAGATTATACAAATATAAATTGAAAAACAAAAGAGTCTATTATTATTCACAGCAATTTTATATGAAAATAAAACTTTATTTAATATTTCCCAAAAAAAATCTATGGTGAGTGCATTGAAATAATAAAATACAAGACAGTTTTCAGGTTTCACTATTTATTTGTGTCGCATAGACATTCACAGAGTGAATATGAAAAATGCATATGTGCTCATGTGAGCAACTAAATTTCTCAAACATGATAAACATTCATCATGCACATGATAATGGGGGTCCCCATTTCAAGTATCCTTGACATGACATCTTTGCCTGGATCAGGTGAGACTTCTTGAACTGATTTTCTGGTGATTTTCTATAACTGAGCCATCTCCTTGTCCTATGTGGAAACTCCAGCACATGAATGAGCATTTGTAACATAATATTTTAAACTATGTTCAAAGCATCTCCTGCATAGAAAAGACTGAACTGTAAGAAGGTTCCTAGTTGTTCTGGTTACCCACCCCAGATGTTAACCAACAATGCATTCATTTAGTTGGCCCTTGCAGAGCAGGGACCTGCTGGGAGAAATCTTTAGGTCTATCCTTCTCACATAGGTACAGCCCAGATAGACAGATGTACCACAATTTTAAAAACAGATTAGTCTAGAGTTTCTCCTTTATACAATAAAAATGGCTCAAATCTTCTAGATCTTGCAACTCCAGGAAGTTACAAGTGACAAATTTTCAGAATAAAAGAATTCTATTACATTCAAGATTCAAGCTTTACCTTAAAGCTCAGGAGATTTTTTTTTTTTTTTTTCTTCTCTTAAAAGCAAATCAAGACTATTAAGTACTTTTTTGATATGATTAAAATAAGACACAGTTCTGGAAGGTTAAGACATCTAACTGATACAACTTTACAGATTGATCTTGTTGCATCCTTCTGTAATAAGGCATCCACTCCCCTTGCATGTCTCATGACACTGAGTGTTAGATAGCCTGAGTATTTGCTCACTAACAGAACCTCCTTCTCTCAGTCCTGACCAAATTCAGAATATTAGAACACTAGCTTGGAAATTCAACAAACTTACACTGGAGAACAAGAACACTTCTGTTCTCTCTATTTCTTGGTCGAGGAAGCTGTTTCTGGACACTCCACTACTTACTCAACTGCAGTTTGTTTCTTACTTGTAAAACAATAATGAAAATTATCATAATCATAATTGTGGGAATTTAACTAGTGGTAAAAACATAATGGAATGGAAATTATAGGGGAAAATATGATTACTGCTACCTGAGTGGAAGGCAATCAGCATGTCTGACCTCCCAGAGAGAGAATACAATCTAAGGACAAAAAGGAGGGTGGAGCAGACTGGAGGTACCTCAGCCAGGCTCTGTTGAAACTCTTGCAAAGAAGGAAACTCAGTGGTACTTTATAGCAGATAAAATCACCAGCAATCCTTGAACCTTATCCTGTCACAATTTTACTTATAAAGAGTTTAGTTTTTAGTTTATTCTTAAAACTGGTAATGTGACTTCTTCAAGGGCACTGGGCACTGCTGGCAGCAGGTAAAGGTGTGAAGACCCAGGAGGGGTCTCCCTGTTTGGCAGGTGATCCTGAAGAGTCAGTCAAACCACCCTCCAATCTTGTGAACAGTTCACTGGAGGGAACCCATGGCAGGACACTGACAGACTGGTCAGGAGCAAGGGTCTTGGCTTTCCTGGGATGATTACAGACTAAGGAAACACCAAGGGGTTTAGTATACCTTCTGTTTTCACATGACATTAGGAGACTGGATGTTAGGTTTGGAGAATGCGAACTCTATTGAAAATGATCACTATTTCATGATTAAAGAGAGGTTCCTTGCATGCAAAACCACACATCTAGAAGGAATATAGATATGAGAATGTGGTGTCTAGTTGTGTGAGTACTCCAACAACAAAAAAGAGATGATATTAAAAAGAAATGTTTCCTATGTAATCAAACCAGCTTCATCACAGCAGACACAGAAAGGGATTGGTGCAGCATAATAGTTACATATTAAGCAGGCTTGGATTTTTCTTATGCAAGCCATAAGTGTATTTATTTCACATAAATGTTCATATTAGAATTTTATAAATAACATTGCATAATTAAAACACATGCATAGTCTCCATAGGAACTGTTTCTGTTTTGGGTGTATTATAAATGTCAGTGAGTTCTCTCACAGTCCCAACTGATTTCTATGTACAGTGACCTTTTGTGTTTTTATAGACCCCTACATGCAGCAATCATTGCGAGTGGGAGTTTATGTGTTTACCTGAAGTCAATATTGCCAGAAAAAAAAAGAGATTTAAAAACTACTCCTTCTAAAAATGTTAACTTGGAAATGGCTAAGACATTTAGTAAATATATCACAAAGATGTATTAATCTCTTTCTCCCATTCCTTTCACTAGAAAACCTGAAAACTAAATGCTAACTTTGGTGAACTGATTGC
This sequence comes from Urocynchramus pylzowi, assembly GCA_013397555.1. NCBI lineage: Eukaryota > Metazoa > Chordata > Aves > Passeriformes > Fringillidae > Urocynchramus > Urocynchramus pylzowi. Next base: position 670,003 of record VZRH01002693.1, on the reverse strand, counting down.
AGATGTTAGCATCTCAGAATACATGTAAGAGAGGGGTAATTAATCTATTTTCTTTATGTAATTTATCTTCCAGTCTTATTTCCAGTGTTTTGCTTTTTTTAATAAGTGAGAAACATCTACACTGCTATAGCTATAAAATATATTTTTTTTTTTTTTTTTTTTTTTTGCTGCAAAGGAATGCATAATGGGGCATCCTAAAACATGGACAGGAAATCATGCTGGATAATATAATTAAAAAGTCTTCTTAATATGTGCAGCATTTTGTATCTAGCATTCTAATATATAGCAATTGTGTCTCTATTTGGAGGGCTCAGTTGAGAATTGGAGGTGTGACTGCAGCAATACTCCCAGAGCACAGTGGGAACAGATTTTCAGCACTGGCTCCTTATTTCCTCAGCAGTCCCTGGGGTGCAAAGAAAGGAGAAGGAGGGGAGGGGGGATTAGTTCTCTGCTATGTTGTTACACCTGGTTTTGCTTACATATTTTTCAAGGAGGCAAACCTAACCTCCTAACTATCCTAAGTGGAGATCAGAGGCTTCAAAGAACAAAATGTCCCTTTCCCATCTGCACCAATACCCACAAGTCTGGGGCTCCTGTCATTGCCCTTTGTGAAAGCATGAGTCAAATGTGGGGTCAGTTAAAGGTGATGAAAACATGATAATCAAACTGTGACTGGCCAATTGGAAGAAATTCAGAATCAGTTAATTCAATATTTTTGCTAGTAGGAAACATTTCACTACAGATTGCTGATACCAGCTACAGTGCTGTTTAAGACTGTCATAACAGAGACCTTGGCAGGACTCCAGTCCCATAGAACAATAAATGTAATGCCTGTGTCAGAAAATTACAAAAATTTTAATAATAAACCAACATTATTATTACCCTTCCTAAATCTGTCAGTAATCATTATAGTAACAAATTAGTCATGTTTCTCTTCTGGACAGCTATGAACATGTGAATCTTCTTTTTAAAAATCTCACTCTGAGCCATTTTATAATTGCACTAAGACCCTCCAAGGCATATGTCACCAAGGCCTCTGAGATGAGCATTATCTCAGAGCAACACACACCTTGTCATGTATTATTTATCACAGTAAAGTGTCTCATAATTTTCATTTTAACAGTTATACCTAGCTTTAAGAAATAGGGACATACTTCATTTTAACTGTTTCAGTGATAAAATACTTTCCAAACCTTGTATGCAGATATGAAACTCTGGATACTGACAACAAAGAGTGCCATTTTCAGTAATGTTCTGCAAAAGACATTATAAAACAAAAAAATAATAAGTCTTTTTTTCACCTGGGAATGACAACAAACATTCCCCTTCTTTAGGTGATTCCCAGTAACCTCTCCACTGGCTTCACACACTGTGCTGTCCCTTGGGTCTCATTTTCCTTGTGATATGACAGATGTAGCACATGATAGATGGCTGTTGCCTAGATGTAGGCCAGGATTCACTTGGAGAAAAGCAGATGGGTGAGGGTACCTATGGGGCCAAATCTGTCCCATATTTGAAACCAGTCTTTTGTCCTTAAGTAATTGCAAAAGACACTCTGAGGCTCCCCTGTCTATAAATTAGGCAATGCTGGGAAATATACCTCACCAGATTAGATCACTTATTTCTACCTGTCATTTGTACTTCTAGGCTGTTGGAAAGCTTCCTAGCCTGGTGTTGGCTGGGTTTTCTCTCCCAAAGAGGAGCAAGGCATTATTTGAGAGTGCGCAGGGTCTGGGGAGTGTTTGCAAAGAGCTGTTTTCCCACCCCACTGGGAACCAGCAAAAGCATAATGGCATAGGTAAAGACTGTAACATGCCAGTGGGCATGAGTGAATGGTCTCTATCTGTATTTTCTGATTTTCTCTCATTTACTCAGTCACAAGTAAATAGTAGGAATCATATATAGGGAATTGTTAATCGATGTTTAGGATTTATGAGACGTTGATTACATTTCAAAAAGCTACATAAAATATTTTGACCAATGTTAATAGTAAAGTTCATTGGATCTCCTCTGATACTAGAGAGGGCTTTCAAAGTTTTTGAGTTTAAACCAAATGAATAAATAAATAAAAAGCAACAATGTCATCCCCCTGTTGGGGTCTTCTCTGCTGGAGATGACCCCAGGTGTTGGTGGAAGCCGCTTTTCCCAACCCAGCTGTCCAAGAAGGAGTCAGGAGTCTTCTGCTCGTGTTCTCAGTGATGTTTATTATCTCTTATCTAAAATATTTTCTGTCTGACCCGCTGAGCTCTGGCCAGCAGGTCAGTCCAAGGCGCACTGCCTCCCACGGGGCTGGTGCTATCTTTTATACCATGAACTATGTATTAGATATTTACAGTTGTGTGCCAATCCCTAACACCTGTGTTAGACAGTGACTTTCTACTCTAAACCAATCTAAAAATGCCAGCATCACCTAAAAGATGGATGTTAGGAAGAAGAAGGAAGAAGGACAGGGCACGCCCCAATCCCTCCATCTTAGGATTTTAGACCCCCCTGTACCAAATCCCAAATTTTCTCCTTTCACCCTCTAACTACTGCTACTGTGTTGTCTAAACTTTTGTGACTCGTGACTCCTCATATAAGCTTGGTAATTTGTTCCATGGGCTGAGATCAAAGCCCCAAGTGTTTTTGGCTTCCTGCCAGGATTCCCCAGACCCCTGTCCAGGGTTCAGGGCACCAAGAGGAATGTCTTGGATTCCGACATCCCCTCTCTCACCCTCTCCCCTGCACCCAATTTTTAGCTTCTTTGCCTGCTGTATAATCTTACTTTTTTAGCTTCCTTACCTGCTATATATTCTTATTTTGGGAAACAGAAATTGTACTTCATTAATTTTAATTTGCACATCATCAAGTTTAAAAAATCTGAGATTATAATTTTGTTTGAATTTTTCCATGTTTTCTTTGGCTACATTGTGTAAGTAGTGCTAAAAAAAAACCCATAAGAGAGTTTCATTTCTGTTACTTCTGTTTCATATAAACTTATTTCCCATGGCTAATAGGTGATGGTAACAAATCAGGGGATATCTCTGTTGTAACAGCTTTGCACATTTTTCATTTTAACTAATAATTCAATGTGACAGACCTTCTGACTAGGCATTTCCCACTGACCCTGAAAGACATGTGAAAAAAAAAAAATTATTTACGGGAAAGATGATGACAACTGAACAAAAAAAAAGGGTTCACTTTGATTAGGGATTTTAGGTGACCATAAAGGTGAATAAAAAATCTTGAGAGGGAAGTTCAGTTATTAATTGAGGAATGAAAGAAAATGTTCCTCAAACATTATTTCAACTGTTATCAAATAGGAGATCATTTGGGCTGTAGCCTAAGGATGAACTGAATTAAGACCACAATTCTTTAGTGTTAGGTGGGATATTGTTTGTGTGTTTTAATGTTTTTAGGTAGCCTTAATTTCACTGCCATCAAGTATTCTGTATATCCAAAGATAATGGTTACATCATCTAAGTAAGGAATGACCCTTTTAAGCTTAGCTCTTGTTGCTTATGAAACATTGTAAAATAAAATTAAAAAAAGAAAAAAAAAAAGGGGGGGGGACTGTACTCACTGAGGTATAAAAGTTTCCACATGACAAAGTAACTTAATAACTTTAGCTGCTTAATTGTGTCACCACTGTATGGAAAAGCCTCCTGTACAGATAAATTATAGAGCATTACTTTAGTTTCCAGTGCAGAACAGCTTCCATCTTGCATGCAATTAAACAGATTTGTTCTCAGCCATGCAACCAAAGCATGAAACCCTATTCCTCTTTCCAGCAACAGATGTTATTTGAAAGAGTTACATTAAGAAAAGCATCCTTGGAATGACTATTGGTCTGTGATATCTCACTACTGGCCATTTAACTGCTAAAAAAACAGGTTTAAAGTGTGCCCTCAGAGATACAGTCAAGATCAATTTCATAGCAAGAAATATCTCAATTATCTAAATATTACAAAAGAGCTAGAAAAGAAACTAATTTCACTAATTCATGTTTGAAAAATTCCTCATTGATACTCTTATCATGGTGACAGAACAGTCATAATATTTTGTAGCAGAATATAGAACTTTAGGTTAATGTTGATCCAGGAAACTTTGCCTATGCATATCATGGAAAGTATCATTTCCATCTTCAGAAGGGTTGAAAAAATTGAGTAGATGTGGTACTTTGGGATATGGTTCAGTGGACTTGATGATATTTGGTAAAGGTTGGATTTGATGATCTTGGAGGTCATTTGCAACCTTGATAATTCGATTCTATAATTCAAATTAAATTAAATAAATGCAGTGTGATAATTCTATTCTAAAATTCAAATAAAATGAAATAAATACAGTATTTAATTTTTAATTTTTATTTTAGGAGTACCGCAATTATGTGCTTGGTACCTGTAAAACCTCCATCATATTTTACCAGCTCTCAGAAAGCTGCATGAAAGGATCAGACATCAGTGACACATGCTACCACTCACATTCTTAAATGTCATTTCTCTTGAAGATTTAAATTCACACAATCCACATAATTTTGATTTTAAATGGCTCAGCTATGTGCTATAAAATATATAGATTTTGTTGGGCTTTTTCTCTTCCCCAGATAAACATACTTGAATTTAATATTTCTGAAGGTTGCATGTAAGCAACCAGGAGGCTGATATTTTCTCATTAAAACATGGTGATGAAGGTACCAACGTGCAAATTTTCCCCTGCAGTTCACTCAGCTTGGTGTTGTTATTAGAACCTCTTTTGACAAAAATTACTCAAAGGGTCAAGATTTTTCTGAAGAATGGTTTTCCTGAAGGCATTGGGAAAACTTGTTGGTTTCAAGCAGGACAGATTTGTGTGTATGGAGCAGTAGAGGAAACTTGCTATTTATGAAGCTTTGCATGTTTATGGTGATATTTATGAAAGCCAGGCTTAATTTCCAGCACCCTATCATGGTCTCCCTTCTGGATTAGCTACAGCTCATTATGAAAAATGTGTGACATATAAGAGTCAGGTGAAAGGAGAGAATGCTCATTAAGCTTCTGAACTAAAAGTCCTTAAGGAGAGACAAAACCAATTTAAGGTTTGGTAGGGTTCACATAGCACATTTCGTTTCAGTTCATTAATGAAGAATACTTCAGTATGCTATGAATCAGTACAAAAATTAGAATGTCACTTTTATTTATTTAGCCTTTCAATGTTATAGAGAATGAATTTTTCATTTAAAAAAATGAACAGTTTGGGTGAAGAAAAAAGAGGACAAATGCCCAAACTGCCCAGCAAGAGAGAGAATGAAATTAATTTCTATGATTTGGTGCAGGAAGTTCCCTGAAATATATCTAGGAGCCTAATGCATGACCTTGCTTTTAAGAGTTACTTTTCCATTTAAGGACCAAATTTATCTTATGAAAGATCTAAATTATATTTTTACAAATTTTGTGTGTGAGACAAATTTCTACTATGCTAGAAGTTTTTCTAGCATTTTTTTCCCTAGCATTTTCTAGAATAATACTTTCCACAGACAAGATCTTGAGTGATACATGTAAACCAACCAGACACAAAACCCCACACCCCAAACCAACCCTCTTCTTCAATCAACCTTCTTGATTTTATAAAAAGATCCTCTATGCAGCAAGCATTTAATTATTTTTTTGTGTGTCTGTATCCTGTATCTGATGGAAGAGAGAAAATGTGCTTTACTTCGACAGATATATGAAGATTTTGAAGAATTTGAGAATGGCCTCAGGAAGAATACAAATTTATAGTCTTAATATAAAACAAGCTGTTCATATTATTATTGCTAAATGTACCCTGTAAAAGTGCTGATGTTGACTGTGTATTATACAAATACGGCCACTATGTAATTAAGGAGGCTGTGTAAGGCTCATTTTAATGTTGCTTTAAGGAAAAATGCAATAAAAATATTATAAAATGTGTTGAAAGTAAAAAAAAAAAACCAAATATTGACCTCTAATTTACTGAGGTATAATTCCTATGAAAACAGGATTTCTTGATCTTAATGAAAGCTTTACAACTGAGAGGAGAAATCAAAGATAATTAAAAATAATAATAAGATGAGTGCACTTGAACTGATATTTTCTATGTATGCTGCAGATTTTTATGGAAGTCATAATACTGGTTATTAATGGAGAAACAATAGTGCTTTGTACAAATGAACCAGGAAACACTGTTTAAAATATTCATTTACAGTCATTCAAAAGGCTGTATGCTATGCACAAAGTTAAATAAATGATCTCCCCTTCCATTACATATGTTTAAGCCCTGAAATGTGTGATAAAATATAATATCAGATGAAGATTTGCAGGAAATGGTGTCTTGCTATAATGCTTTCTAGAGGCTTTTCAAACATCATTCACTCTATCTAGTAGACAGATTATTGCATTTCCCTACAGATGGAAAACAAAATTCCAATTTGAGAGAAAGTATGCAGACTCAAACTACTCATTATTGACAAATGTGAAGAGCTGGGTCTCCTCCTAGGATTACACATGACATTTGTGACCTTTTTACATTTTGATGTAATGAAAGTTTGAGTTCATAACAGCGTGACTGGGGCCACTTGACAATTGTAATGCACTTTGTGAGTGAAAGGTAGTTAAGAAATATATCTGGAGAAAAATAATTTAGTTGGCCTTTTGTTCAGTCTGAAATCACCAAAGTTTCTGCCAAGCTTTTATCTACAAAGAGGAGGGCATTCAGTCATATACTTTCTCAAAAGTAAAGTTTTTCCTCAGGGATAGTTTTCCTGATATTGTAGTTTGAGGTTTCGATAGCAGAATCTTTTGAAGAGCCCTGTGGCATATTTTGAGGACATAATGAGGAAAAATGTTTTCCTTTTTAAGCTTGAGAGCTATGGCAGAAAAACAGTCAATTTTTTCCAGCTCTGATACCTTTTATTGATTTATAGATAACATAATTGTCAAAGAAATATCTTTAATGTTATCCTTTCCCCATCTCTCTTCCTCATGCTATCAGCCAAACAATCAGAATTTAATCCTTTAAGAAAATATGCCCCCTGGTCATGGTATTTCAGAGATCAGCTTATTAAAAATTTCTTTTGAACATAACCCTAGAGATCAACAGGTAAGGAAGTTCCTCAGACCTGACAATCTTACTAATTTGATTTTGAAAAACCATGTATCTTGCCTACCAGCAGTACACAACCTTTTTGTATCACAGTTAAGCCCACATGATACAGGCTTAAAAATGTGTTTTGAAGCAAACACTAAAAAAAAAATCCTTCATAGCACAGTGAAATAAAATTTGTATTTAAAATAGTTGCTCTAAAATAATAAGGGTCTGAATTTGGAAAAGAAAGGATCTTACTGCTATAGGAAATTATTTAGGTGACTATAAATTTTAGACAATACTTCATTCTAAAGAAGAATTTAATAGAGCAGTGAATAAGCTAGTACATGTGACAGGATTAATATGGGAAATAGTATGTTCTTGCATAACAGGTAAATTACTGGGGAAACTATAAGAACATACTACACAGTTGTGTAGAAAGGGCTTGAAGGGGGTATGGAGAAATACCTCCCAATTATCTTGGGAGGCTAAAGTAAGCCTGCCTTAAAAAACATGCCTCCAGGAACTAAGAGATATTATTTCCTGTGGCAGTTTGCCTTGGTCAGTTGCCAGATGTCCATGTGGTCACTCTTGCTCCATCTCCTCAACAGGATTGGCAGGGGAAAATAGGATGTAAAAATATTCCTCATGGGTCAAGATAAAACCAGTTTAGCAAGAAAAACATATCTTGCATTACAAGGAAAGTGGAAAGAGAAATTAATTCACTATTTCCCATTGTTCAGCAGATGTCCTGCCATTTTCTGGAATTTGGGAAGCTGTGTGTGTAGCCCGGTATGCAACTAAGCCCCACAAAGCTCACACCACACCATGGAATGGGGAAAAGAATGGAAAGTACAAAAGTGAATGAACTTGTGGGCTGAGATAAACACAACCTAATAGGGAAAGAAAATCTGCACTTGCAATCAGATCAAAGTAGGGGATCCATTCATTTGATTTTTGATTTGATTTTTGATTTTTGATCCATTCACCTGCATTTGGCAGACACATGTTTTGCCATTTCCAGGAAAGCAGGGCTTCATCACATGTAACAGCTACCTGGGTGGACACACACCATTACTCTGAATATTCTGTGGGCAACATGAGATTGTGAAATTGAGACAGAAACAGTCACTGAATTTATTTCTAAGCATTTGACACTTTGTTGGAAAGCAGAGAAAAAACATCTGCATCCCTTGCAAATGTTCCTGAATGAGTGAATTCCAGTGTCACAGAAGAAATACTTTGTTTGGATCTACAGTGTGAATCCCATCCTTTATTTTTTTTTGCCACTTCATGATGCAAAAGATCCATTTCCTCAGAAACAGAGTATCACAGAATCATTGAGATCAAAAAGAACATCTGGAGGTTGTCTTGTCCAACCTACTCTTTGAGCAGGGACACCTAGAGAGCCAGTTATGCAGGATGATGTTTAAGCCGCTTTTGAATATCTCCAAGACTTCACAACCTCTTTGGCAACCTCATATTATGAGTGCTTGGCCACACTCATCATATATTTTATTATGAGTGCTTGGCCACACTCATAATAAAAAATTGTCTCCTGATATTCAGAGGAAACCTCCTGTGTTTCAATGTTTGCCCATTGACTCTAGTCCTGTCACTAGTCACCACTGCAAGGAACATGCCTGTGCCCTCTTTGCACCCTCCCTTCAGGTATTTTAGATATGCATATATACATTGATATATGCACCCTCCTGAGCCTTCTCTTCTCCAGACTGAACAGTCCTAGCTCTCTCAGCCTTTTGTCTTAGCAGAGATGCTCCTGTCTCCTCATCATCTTCCCGGCCCTCCACAGGAGTCTCTGCAGTAGGTCTGTGTCTCTCTTGTACTAAAGAGCCCAGAACAGGACCCAACACTGTGGGTGTGGCTTCACCAGAGCCGAGTAGAAGGGAGGGATCACATCCTACTGTCAGTACTTTGTCCAAATCAAACCTACAAGAGCTCAGCGCTGGCTCATGTTCAGTTTGGTGTTCAAAAAGACACACAGGTCCTTTTCTGCAACACTGTTTTTGAGATGGGGGATCTGCAGTATATGCTGGTGTGTGGAATTGCTCCTTCCTAGGTGCAGCACTTAGCACTTTCAGTTGTTGAATTTCACAAGGTCCCTGTCAGCCCATTTGTCCAGCTCGTGGAGGTCCCTCTGGATGGCAGTGGTACACCATACTGTGTCAACCACTCCAAATTTTGTGTCATCAGTAGACTTGCTGAGGGTGCATAATCTGTCCCATCATCCAGACCACTACTGAAGACCTTGAACAGAGTTAGTCACTGTATTGACTTCTGGTGTACATCACTAGTTATTGGCCTCCAGCTAGACTTGTGCCACTGAGCAAGACGCTCTGGGACCAACCATTCAGACAGTTTTCAACCCACTTTTCTACTTCCTCATCTAGTCTGTACTTTATCAGCTTTTCTATCAAGATCTTATGGGGGGGAAATGTCAAAGGCCTTGTGAAAGGCAAGGCAGACAATGTCCAGTGTTCTCTCCTCACATATCAATCCAGTCATTTCATCAGGGAATGGTATCAGCAGGCTGGTCAAGCATGACTTCCTCTTGGTGGATCCATGCTTAGTTCTTCTGACCATTTTCTGGTATTTCTTTAAATGGAATTTTTTTTCTGGTATTAGTTGTTCCATCACCATCCCAGGTCCTTCTCACCCTTCTTGAAGATAGAGTGACATTTACTTTCCTCCCATCTTCAGGCACTTCTCCTAGTAACCATGATCATTCAAGGATTGCCAAGAATTTCCTCACAATGACATTTTCCAGCTCCTTCAGGACTCATGGGTGCATCTTGTCAGAGTCCACAGACTTACATACATTAAATTTGCCTAAGTATTCCCTGATCTTCTACCAAGTGTGCTCCAGGGTCATATCCCATGGGAATCTACTGAGCAGATCATTGAAGAGACCGAAGTCTGACCCTCTGAAGCCCAGTGCTATGATCTTGCTTTTTGCCCTGCTCCTTCCTCTCAGGATGCTGAACTCCATGATCTCATGGCCACTGTAGTCAAGTCTAACTTCAGCCTTCACATTTCCAGCAAGCCTTTCCTTGTTTGTGAGCATGAGTACCACCAGAACACTCCTCTTTTTTGGCCCATCTATCACTTGGATGAGGAAGGTGTCTTTGATGTGTTCCAAAAACCCCCTGGATGGCTTAAATCATGCTGTACTGCCCCTCCAGCAGACATGGTGGTTGAAGTTTCCCACAGGGACAAGGACCTGAAAACACAAAGCTGCTTTTAGCTGCCTCTAGAAGGTCTCAACCACTTGTTCTTCCTGAGCATGTGCCTGTGGTGCTGCAGTATCACTCATACCCATGCTCTCTGTAATCCTTACCAACAAGCTCTCAGTTGGTTTATCACCCACCCCAAGGCAGAGCACTACGCACTCCAGCTGAGAAAACGGAAATTTTATCTCACTGGTGGTTGTTTTTAAGGTTTTTTTTGTTTGTTTGTTTTGGTTTGGGTTTTTTTGGTTGTTGGTTTTTTTTTGACTGTTTGTGGGGTTCTTTTTGCCAAATAAGTTTTATTTGATTGATTAACCTAATATAAAGATATTCTTACAGTAGAAAGGACCTTGAGGCTATGCACAGACACAAATTATGAACACTAAAAATGAAAGCCAAGGATACTAATTTTAGATGTGCTTGCCATTTGCTGTAAAAAGAGCTGTGGGTAGTTGGAAGTTTAGATTTCCAAGATCTATTTTCATACTGTAATCTCAAAGGTCTTTTTTTTTCCTGTGCAACTAATCTCCATGTTATTTTTTTCCTGACAAATGGTAAATACCAAACTATATATTTCTCCTCTGTAGGAAAAATGGTACTTATTTTTCATGTAGACATAATTCTCCATGTTTACGACAGTAGCAAACTCACAATGCATTTTAATAGAGAAAATAAAGAATTTTGAAAAATTGGGCACAATTTCATCTCACAAGAATCACAGTTTGACTTCCATATGAAATAAAAACAGTTTTGCCAGTTTAAAAAGTTTCCCCATCCTTTCTTGAAAAAAGAAAAATAATTACATTATTTACATTCAATGAAATGAATAAATCAATAGTTGCAATGCTGAGAAAGACCAGAATTATTTCTTCAATCTCAAAGGTTTTTAATTTAAATACTGGTCAAGCCATCTATGAATTTATTTTTGAGTATTTTTTACTGCAATTATGAAATGTACATAACTCATCTCAAAATTATGACACAAGTTTCACAGCTCAAGTAATTGTGTAATTATTCAACTTTTTTTTCCTACTTATTTGCAGTCTATAAATGCCTTTATTATGTCAGAAAAGGTGCATTGATAGAATAAAAACAATGCTGCCATACCAGTACAAACCCTCAGAAAACGATATTTAAACAAGCTCAATAGTCCTTAACTCAATCGGGTTAAAATGATATTGCTAAATTTATATACAAAGGGATTTGTTTTGGGAATTAGTGCAGCAAAATAATTTTGCATGATAACAATGTGATTAATTTTAATTAATTAATAAGTTTGAGTAAAACAAAATCTGTAGTAACTAAATGTAAAAGGATCTCTGTTTCTTAAGATATCAATAATTATGAAGAATTTAAATGTAATTCAGAAACCTTACATGTTTAAAAGATCTCCACAATAAAAAATAAAAACAAAATAAGAGGATTCAGAATAGCACATATCTTTTTATCAACATTTTATCCATATTTTGCAAGTAAATAAAAATCTTTGGTAGAGCAATGTGATTGTAAATGGTGTGATTGTAAACTGGTGATTTTGTGATAGCACAGGCATCAGATATAATTTGAGTTCCATGATTATCTTTATTATGATAGTTATAGGTACAATAAACAGGTTTTTTTGCACATTTCTGCCCCACGTAATTGTCATAAAATCATTAATTTTCAAGGTTTTTCAGCAAATTCAGTAAAAAATAGGATTCTGTGTTTGTAGCCCTATGGTCAAGTTCATAGTTCCTCTTCTTATTTTTTCTTTTTCAGAGGCACTACTGATGATTTCAAAATTGATAAAATCTTACTGGAGAAGTATAGGAAACAGAACCTGAAGTCCAAAATCATCTTCTGGGACCATGTAAAAGAGCAATCCTCTGCCACATGTAGGCTATTAAGGGAAAAAAAAATTCTTATTTTCTCTCTGTTGACATAGCCCAGAAGGAATTTACCTCAGAAAGAATATTTCTTTATATATTTTTTGCAAGTGTTTACCATGATATTCATAAGAAGTGATCAGTCATTTTCACAAGTCTGTAATATAGGTCCAAAACTGAAAGTAGGAGTAAGAGGATAGAAAAATATCTGTTCAAATTACCTTGAAGAGAGAATAGTAAAAATATCTGTTAAAATGACCCTTGAAGAGGGCAAGCACTATTTTTGCTAGGTGTGTTTGGTAAATCCCATGCCAGAACATTTAATTTTTCTTCATCACTAGAGTCTTCAAACTGCTTTGTCACTTTCATTTTCACACTTTTTAATTGCTTTTGTTCTGAAATTTGTCCTTTCCACCTTCTCCAGTCCCTTCGTGCGTGCTTTTGGTCTGTGTCAAACTTGGCTTAAAACCTGAGACTTACAAAAGTGAAAATCATAAAAGACAAGCTTTGGCAACAACCTCTGGGAGAGATTCTGTTTAAATAGGCTCTACAGACTTTTTAGATGTCATAAGATTGAAAAGGAAGTGCACTACTCCTAAAATTATGGCTAGTAGGTGGAAAAAATTAATTTTTCTTAATATATAAAGGCAGTTCAGAGTGAAAGCAAAGACAAAGAGCCAGGCTATTGAGCTAAATGATCTGCATGAGCAGGCAAAGGAACACTACAATATTATCAAACAGATACTAGAAACTATAGAAGTCAGCTTTGGTTTAAAAGGTTGAAAACACCAATGTTCCCAATCTTTTTATCACCATGTCCTTCATTTAAGAAATTATTCTTTAAATTATTTTAAATAATTTTCTCCTTCACTTGTTTATATTGTTTCCAACTTTCTCTATTGTTTCCACTCTAGTACAGACATAAAAGAAGGCACAGCTACTAATGTCTAATGGTGTTTGACATGTAACCCACATCTTACAATAACTCTTCATTGCTTTTCTTAACCATCATCACCTTACTAATTGCATACTTCAGAATTTTTCGTTGATCAAGTATGCTGTGCATCTAAAAGTCCCATTGCTGCAGTTGATAGGAACTGTAGTTTGTCTCAAATACTTTTTATCTCAAACTTCTGCACAGTACCGCAAATAGCACTCCCATGAGCAGAATCAGTGCATATGGATGAGTAGAGTTAAGGGGACTGATGTTTTTGCCCTAATGTTTTCCATCCAAATGATTTCTCTCGAAGAGATTACTCAGTCTGCTAGATGTAGGAATTATCAGAGATCATGCACTGATGTCCTCCACAGAATTTCTGTAATGTATGAATCAAAAAATAAGGCATGTAAGGAAATGAGATTTATTGTTTGCAGTTTGGGATCACCAAGCATTTAGGTTAAAATCTTCACAATAAAATTTTTATATGAAGCAGTACCAATATTACAGGCTAAATAAAAAAGCTAAAGCAAAATCAACTGCTCTAGAACTGTCTTGCTAAGTATCCTATGAGGATGTTATCTATGTAGCAAAATGGAAAGTTAGCTGGCAGTTTTGCTTTTGTGTTCCCAACTACTTACACAAAGGGTCTTTGGTTTGCTTTTTAGAAAAACGTTCCCTGCAGAGTATCAGTGAAAAACATATGTTCAATAAAAGATGTTTTTACAAAAAATCTGTACTTTTTCACTTAGAAGTTGCTACTAAGAAAATTAAAAAAAAAATAAAAGCCCTTCAAAGTTATTCCATAAGCAAATATAAACATGCAATGCCTTCTTTTGAGGAAAGCCTGCAATGATCATTCTCATCCTTATAAATAAACATGTTTATTTAAATTTACTTTAACCAGTCAAGAAGAATATCAAAGTGTAATATTACCTTCATTAGCCAGATTTATCAAAATGGAAATGGAGAGTTTAAGGACAGCCTTGGATCATCACTGTTTCATAATCACCTTTATATAAATTTGTGTGTTTAAGCCTCACAGACATTCCTCCGAGATGCATTTTACTTGCTGGATTCCCGAGGCATGTGGACAAGCAGAGGCTGGCATTTCTCTTTCTGTCTGTGTGAATGGATGCATAGATCTTGCTGTCATTAGGAAATAAATGAAACAGGTGACGATAAATCTAATTCAGTACCAACACAAGATAAGAATCAAGATTAAATTTGAAGTTTTGATCCTGGAAAACCATTCTTTATCACCAAGCTCTCTAGTATAGGACTCTGTCATCTGGAGATGTCAGAGCATCTCCACTTCTGATGATACTTTAATGACAACTAAATCCCACTTGAGCTTTCTGCAACCTAATGACTTTTATATTTGTGGATTATTTTCATAGGCAATTCCCATTAAATATAACTAACCTTAAAAATATTTTCCCTCTTTCTATGACTTTTAATTTAGAAGTTTCACAGTCAATTTATATTGCAATGACACATTGTTCAGCCGCTGAAATTCAGTAATTTAATTAATTTACGTAATTTAATATTGGGTTATACCAAGATCATCATAACTGTCATCATTCTTTAATTTTTTTCAATGTATAAAATGCATAACGAATTACTGCATAGTAGAACATTATTCAAATGACTTAATATACAAGATAAAGGACAAAAAAGTAAAAAAAAACTCTGTGAATTAGCAAAAATATTTTCACACAAGATTGTTTTAAGATTTTGTTTCTTTCTGCCTTGCAGTATCACAGAGGAACATTAAAGGGGATAAGGATAGAAAAGCATTTGTTTCCTGATAATTATATATAGGTGGCCAGAGATTGGTATTTTGCAAAGAACTTTTGCTGTCAAGTGTCTTTGGCTCAGTGACTGAAGGTGAAATATACACATATTATGTACTTTGGGTACCCTTTCACACCTTTTCTCCTCTTTCAGAAAAGACACAGGCATGTACAGAAGGCTGAGACCCCCAAATACAGTCAATGGGCTTTATTTTCAGCAGTAGCAGAGCTTGCCTTTATTTTCAGCTCTGATCTGGACAAGGCACTATTTTTATCATTCACTTCCTTGGGAAATATTAAGTTAATGACAATTCTTCTGGCCTGATTTATTTCTCACAAAGCTGGTAATTGTGACCAACTGACTTTGCAGCTCATGCATTTTTAGAAGGAGTAGAGGAAAAGGAGGCTTTGTGGGTATCATTTTCAGTATTAATACTTGCATTTACATATCTGATTGAAAGTGCAAAACCTTCTGTTATGATATGGTTGCAGCTGACAGTGATGTAACAATATGACTAGTCTAGTTACAACAAGTCCTGCTATGATTTTTGAGTTTTAAAAATAATTGAACACTAAAAGCAGCAGGGTACAAGCTTATGATTAAGCAATGTACTGAAACTTTATCTAGGTCTTCCTGGCATTAGATCCTGGCATTAACATGACTGTGAGTTACCTATGTGATCTCTTTTTCCAACCTCTGCTCACTTTTTAGCATCTCTAATGTAGTTGGACTTTCAGTTAGTTGCAGAATATCAAACTATCATTGAGACAAAAATCATCATCCCATGAATAATTGTAAACTTATGCCTAAATTATCTGTTTTTAAAAATTCAGGAAAACTACTTGCTTTTAACTTTAAATACAAAGGTAGGGTTTTCATATGTTTTCTGATGAGTGTTTTGCCCTAGCTGGGTAGACCATTTTTCTGAATGAAGTGGTGAAATCCTTTTGCACTTTCCTCACCAACAGTACCATCTCTGAAGGGACACAACAATAGTGTTTCAGTTTTCTGGAAGCAAAACAAAACGGGGGAAAAAAGCAGTTTCTCAGTATAAGTTTTTTAAAGAAGTAGTCTGTTCTGCATCACGTTTCCAGTTCTTTCTTTTGCAGGTAATAAAGCCTCAAAAAGTACTCTTAAAAGAAATTGCATTCAGCTAAAAAAATCTATAACTCCTTCAAGTCATAGACAGTTAGAGAAAGATACTTCCCAAGAATAAAAATTGTGGTTTTAAAGCTGGATTCAACTTTTAGTTACAAAAATCCCCCCAGAAGTCTACTCCAACAGGAGCAAGTTTAAATTTTCCTACCTGGCATGCATGCTTCTTCATTCACAAAATTATTTACTACCCTTTATTGATGATGTTGTTTGGTGGGGAGCAGGGAAAGGGAGAGACAATATGTTCTACAAAACATGTGCTCCAGAAAACTCATTTTAGAATCACGTAATCATAGAGCAGTTTGGGTTGGAAGGGACCTTAAAGATCATCTAGTTCCAACCTCCCAGCCATAGGCAGGGACACCTTCTGCTACACCAGGTTGCTCAATGTCCTACGAAATCTGTCCCTGCGATCTACAAGGAGCCTTCTCTTCTCCAGGTCTGAACAACTCCAGCTGTCTCAGCCTGTCTTCAAAGGAGAAATGCTCCAGCACTCTAATGATTTTTGTGGCCTCTCTCTGGGCCCTCTCCAACAAGTCCACATCTTTCTTGTGTTGAGGACCCCAGACCTGGAGGCAGTTCTCTAGCTGGAGTCTCACGAGAGCAGAGTGAGGGGCAGAATCACCTCCCTTGACCTGCTGCCCAAGCTGCTTTTGATCAGGCCAGGATGCAGCTGGCTTTTTGGGCTGCAATCACAAATGGCTGGATCATATCCAGCTTTCCATCCATGAGAAATCAAAGACTCAAATCCTTCTCTTCGGGACTCCTTTCAAAGAATTTTTGTCCCAGTTTTTACTCATGTCTGACACCTCACAATAAGCACCTTGTACTTGCTGAATTTCATGATGTCCACTTCTCAAGCTTGTCCAGGGAAGGGGACATCATGGGATACCATACCCTGGATGGTATCCCATCCTTCTGTTGTGCCAACCGCACTGCTCAGCTTCGTGCCATCTGTAGACTTGTTGAGGGTGCACTTGATCCCACTGTCTGTGTCACTGATGAAGATATTGAAGAGCAAGATAGAGCCCTGAGTGACACCACCCATCACCAGCCTTCACCATTGACCAAATGAAACCATTGACCAAAACTCTCTGGCTATGTCCATCCAGACAATTCCTTATCCACTGAATAGCCCACCATTGAAATTCATACATCTCCAATTTGCAGATAAGGATGTTATGTGGGATCATCTCAAAGGGCTTACAAAATCTAGGTAGATGACACCAAATGATCTTTCCTTGTTGACCATTGTTGTCACTTTATCATAGAAAGCTACCAGATTGGTCAGGATTTCTATTTGTGAGGTCATGCTGGCTGTCTTGGGTCACCTCCTTTTCTTGGACAGGCCCTAACATTGTTTCTTTGAGGATCTGCTCCATTATCTTCCCAAACATGGAGCTGAGGTATACTAGTCTGTAGTTCCCTGGGTCTTTCTTTTCTCTCCTTTTTAAAAATGGGACTGGAGTTTCCCTTTTTTCAGTAAACAGGACTTTGTAAGATAGCCATGAACTTTCAGGTTTGGTGGAGACTGGCTTGGCACAGGACCCTGTGATCCATCTCATCAAATCCCATAGACCTGTGGCTAGTCTAGGACTAAGACCCACAAATGAAACAAGCTCAGATGTGGGATCTAAAAATCAAAAAATTTGAATTTTAGATCGCAAGGTCAAGAAACAGTGAAGAAGTCTAGCCCAAAGGTCATTTTTCAGGGCAGGAGGACAAGGTTCATCATAAGATTAAAGATTTATCACATATCTGGGAATGAAAGTTGAACTGAATACAGATAGGAAGATTAAATATATTTTTCATGCAAAACCTGTAAAATCTAGCTGTTATTGCAAAGGTAATTGATAACTTGGAATGAGAGATGGAAATGTCTCAGCTTTATCATAGACAGGATATTTGGAAAACCAATGTCCTACAATCATAAAGAATTCTCATGCACTTTAGAGAGTGGACACTGATAGACAGGAACTTGAAAGTTACTTAATTCTGGCCATAAATTAAAAATTCTCTGGTTTAAACCTATCTTTGTACAAAAGTAATCATTAGTGGATTATCTGGAATGTATTTGCTTTGCTTCTAGCAGTGACAGGTTTATTAGAGGACAGTTACTAAGCTTGAACCAGTTATTCTGGTTTATTCACAGTGAATACAGGAAATACATTTCTTTCTGTTGTATCAATGTCTTCTAAAGGTGCTGACAAGGACATTATTTTACTGAGTACAGCAAAGGATGCAAGCTAATAAAAATTACATAAAGTTAAAAGAATAGCCAGTCACAGCTGCTACTTAAAGTAACATGAAAAAGCCCTTCAGCACTTCAGAATTGCATGATTTAAAAAGAATACATGAATTTACAAATATCATCCTTAGTCTTCTTTTGTTAATCATGTTTCCCTTAAATTCCAAAGATATATTAAATGAGTTCTGTCTACATGGAATGAGCCTTGTTCTCATTTACTGTAGTGTGTTCTTACTTCTCACACAATGAAAATGAGTATGCAGAAGAAATGAGAAGATGCAGATTACCCCATGTTTTCCCTCATGATTCATGGATTAGGTTACAGGCTTGCCTTTCATTTGGTTTGCATGTTGCATGCTCATTTATAGCAATGTGCAATGAGAGTCAAGTAAATTTGTAACAACGTACACACAAATGAGAGAAACAGAATTTCAACAGAATACTGAGAGTCTGAGAAATGCAATGAACATTTAATTTACCTGGCAATAATCAGAAATGGAAACAAAATATTAGCTGATGATAGATAGATGTTAAGTCAGTAGGGAAAGTTAATTCCTAAATCAAGAAAAATATAATTACTTATAGTTTACATTCTATGTATTTATATGATTTCTGAAAGACTTTATCAGATACTTCTCCCTGACAAACTTGACAGTAATTTTCTCACTGGCTCTGAATATTCATCATGAAAAGAACCAGTTTCCAAGCTGGCAGACTATCTCACAGGTTCTTGTATGCTCTTTTCAAATTTATTCACAGTGGCCAGTAGTTCATTCCATGGCTTGTAAAAAATGTTCTTTGTTTGCACTGCTCAAGAGAGGTCAACAAAGTCTAGATCCCTGATTCTCATGTGTTCTAATGAAAACTGCTTAATTACACCATTATGTAACCAGTGCAATGAAGAGAAGGGAAATTATATCATACACTGTGTCTTTTGGGGGTATGTGTTTGATTTTTACTGTTTTGAGTTTCCTGGCAGTTTGCCAGAGTGGCTCATAAATTAACAAGACAAAAGACAAAGTTGAAGATAGATACTGTCCAGTTTTGTAAGATGCATAATCGTGGCTCAGTCTCTAGAAATTTACTTCTTTCCTCTGAATACTAGGGACTGCCTTTGGGCAACATATATCTTTATGAAACTGGGTGGGTGTGAAAGGACTGCTGAGGACTCTAGTAACCATTATACTGCATAATTTCTACAATATCTTCATAATGTGTTAAAGTTGATAGTCTGTATTTGGTTCTTGTAGAGGAATTCTTCCCTTCACACACATATTCTTCCCATTTAAATTGTCTTCAAATCAATGTGTCTCTTTGAAGCCAGTTTGCTTTAGGCATTATTTATCTCGGAGCAGGAGATGGAGGAGGATCAATAGAGCTTTCTTATTGGCCTCCATCTTTTCAGAAAAGCACACTGGATTGCTGTTCAAAAATGAGAAAAGAAAGAGTGAATGCATTATTCCCTTAGAAGTTCACCTTGTTTTCTCAATGCTAATGATGTAAAGGATTGGAACACATGATGTATAAGTAAATTTTCAATTTTGAAATTTACATGGCATTTAGCTGTGTACAAAGCCAGAAAGAATAATCTCCATTACTTTTGTTCTTACAAGGATGCCTGTAATTTATTATTCAATTAATTATGAGTTTACTTTATAAAAAATTCTAAAAATTTAATCGGGATGACTATACAGAAGTATTAAAACAAAACTTTAAATCTTTATTTTCCTTTCCTCTTGAAACAAACTTAAGGCCCACACTTTATTTCCTGATTTGAGTGTCACAGAACTGAGACATTCATGAGAAAAAACATGAGTATAGACAGAGGTACCAGAGATAAATTTGAAGATTATCCAGTTGATAATAATGGATTAATTCTCAAAATTGACACAGTACAAGAACCTTATATCTTCAAGTTACTCATAGCAAAAGCATTTCTCCTTCCTCAGCAACAATATAAAGCATGAACTATCTCTGTGTATGAATGAGAAGGATTCAAGAGTTACCTTAGAAACCTCAATACAAATTTTTCTTTTGTGACAAGGAGGAAAAATTTTACCAAACTTGGTTAACTTTCTTTTTGACTTGAATAAACCTTAGAGAAAACTTTTTATTTGCAATGGAAGAGTTGTATCCGTGTTTTAGAGGGTCTGATCATCTACACAGTTTATGTTTCTTCTTTTGACAGCACAAACAATCATATATTACAAATTTTTATATGTTGTTACAAGTAAATATATGTTCATGCATTTCAGTTAGGAGATTAGAGATGTTTCTGACGGGAGTGTTTAGAAGACTGATAAATCAAGCTGCTTTCAAACTTCGAGAACAAAACTTTAATAGATCCATTCATTTGTTACCAACACACCGCTTTCTAATGGGTTTCTCCTAAACATTAATAACCATTACCACTATGAACTCACATAAGTTAACGGCTATGTCTGAAATTAGTGGTGAGCACACTGTCCTGGAGGTGATGTCGTGTAGTTCACAGTGAGTGCCATGCTCCTTGGTGATGCTGAGCTACCACGGTCACAGTGACCAGCCTGGACAGTCCTTTGGTGTGACAAATCAGAGAGAAGACTCCTGTCTTCCCCATCCATCCTCATCCCTGTTGGTGTTTTAGCCTTCTTGCTGCCCCTTTTCTCACCAAACAGGGCTTATATTGCTTTGGATTTTCCCGTTCATCCTTCTGGGGTATCTGGCAGGAGGTCCTGCCTACTGGCAGTCTCTTCTGCTTGTCTTGTTCTTTATCTTGCAGATTCTTGGTTGTACTCTCCCTTGAGTTTCACCAATGCTTCTTAGCCCCACTGGTGGTCTCAACAATCCCATGTTTGCATAAAATGCATGGTGTCTGGCCGTGCTACCACAACATTACAAAACACATGCTGCTGGCAACACTATTTTAGTCCACTTACATTTGTTAGTTGTGATTGTATCCTGATTAAAACACATAGGTTTTATAGGTGGTACAATCAGGTTTCTACTTCAAATACTGCTAAGGAATTGCAGACTAGTAGGTGCTTTATGTCCTTGAAGCACCCATAACTTGCATTGCTATCACCTATGAAATTGCAAGGATTTTGTGAAATATGTCACTGTGAAAATGCGTAGCTCAGTTTGTAAACATTCAGCTTGCCAATAATTGCTAATTATAGAATGCAGTGGAAATTAGAATTAATTTATTGCCCTGAGTGCTTCCTAGAGAGGTACCATGATATATTAGACTATCCAAACAGCATGTACATTGGCATTTAGATGAAATTATGCAGCAATTACTCTATAAGCACAGAAAGGATAACCAGATTTGAAATATAATCTTGAATAGTTAATATGATTCAAAAATGGCCTACAGACATTTAAAACAAAAAAATGAAAGGATGATGTTGTATACTGCTGCAAGTGTTAAAAAGGATTGAGACGTGATTTTTTTTTACACTGACATAATTAAATGTGAAATGTAGAGATTAAATAAAACAACCCAAGTATATTAGCATCTGTTTTTACTATTAATTTTTCACTTCTACATTTATTTTATCATTTTGGCTTCATCTTAATTTCTGGTTTTCAGGAATACTATGTCTGTGATAAAAGATCTTTAAACATGTGGTATTCTTTAATTAACTTACAACCACAGTGAAAAAGAGAAAAGAACTATGCATATTTTACAAGAGATGGTACTGATACCAGTTGTGGGTTTTTGTCTGAAGAAGGTTTTTTGTGAAGATACGAAAAATGTAGTTGATTTTCTATAGTATTTTGGAACTGACTTTCATATTTGATCAGTTCTGTGTATTTTAATTAATTGCTAGTAAATATGTTTCTCTGTTAATTTCTCACATTTATCTTCATCTTCCTTCAGTATTATGTCTTCAGTTCATCCTTCTTCAGTATTTCCTAGAAAAGGGAGTAAAAAAAACACCCTTAAAAAAAGAAAATTAAATTAATTATTACACCTCTTTACTTCATCCAGCTAATGAAGAAGACTGCCACTGGCATGAAAAAATGCCAAAATTCCTGACAAAATTTCAAGATTAAAAAAAAACAATATTTCAGATGAAACATGCATATGTAGAGTTCTTAATCTAGGCAAGAGAAACAGGAAGTACCGTATATTTCATATGATGACAAGAAGGAGATAAAAAAATGTGGTTTCGTCTGTTTTCTCAATTCATTTGTTTATTTCAATAGCTAGGATTAAGTGAAAAATTATTTCTCTGTTTTTATATATTATTACGACAGACTTTCCTGGAGAAGCTCTAAAGTACCACTTAAGTTATGTCTATCATAACTGAAGAATCATACTGTTTTAAAATACTCCAGTTGAAAAGCCAAGTGTAATCATTGCTATTTCTTTAAAGGGCATACACTTTAGACTAACAGTGATTCATTAATAATTTGCGATGCTTCTGTGGTCTAAAATTAACTCAATCCCCTGTATATATATTTTTAAATCCCTGATGAAGCATGAAGAGTTTAAAGGTATAGAGAACATGGGAGCTGAAAGTATCTCTCTACGCAGTAAAGAGTCTGCTCTGTGGGAAAGGAAGAGCTTCAGGTTCAAAGAACTTCAGACCAGCAACTTTCATGAAACATTAAATTCAGTTCAAATGTATATTTCAGAGAGGAAGAAAAAATACTTTCATGGAAGAAACTGCAATGCAATTTTGTTAAACATAATCGAGGATGGTTTGCATAGGAATGCAAAAGAAATGGTATATGGGTTCAAATGTTGTTCGAATTTGTGTTAGGTAGATACTGCTAACTAAAATATTTCTTATGGGCTGAAAGTAAGCCAGGAAAGCTGTTTATACAAGAAAGTTGAGACTTGTGGTAGGTACCTTGGATGTTACTCTGAAATGGTACTTCTAATAAGGAGCATCGCAGCACTAAGATGCACAAATTGCCACCTGCTGTGACATCGTTACAGCAAGTACAGGGGTGGTAATTATGGGAATTATGGAAAATAAATGTGGAAGTCCCGCTGTTTCCAAACACCTGCTGATAGGTAAAATGCCTGCTCATATTTTCCTTTAAACATAATTTTTGCTTTTTTCTGAATCTTTAGAAGTAAGCAAAACATTGTTGTGTATTGCTGAAGTCCTGCTGAAGTGGCAGATCAGATCAGGAAGTGTGTGGCCACACACTCTCTGATCCTTACCACATGAGTTTGAATTAACCACAGCTTTGAAGACAAGCACAGAAGTGCTATCCAGTGTTACTTCCCAGACTCAGAGAAGGTGAATACCAATGAAACTTACCAAGATGTGAATTAATGAACTTTTATACAAATAGTTAAATTTGAGCTGATAGAGCAAGATTTCAAGTTTGTCATATAATTGAAGTGATACCTGTGGTAATCTTTCAGAGCAGACATCCAAAAAACCCAGCTGGAAAGTAGCAACATCCACTGCTCATTTTTTATATTTTGTTCCCAGATATATATACTTAAGATGAACTTATGGATTCAGTTCCTTATTTGATTCACACAACCCTGGTGAAAGGTGCTCAGTGTTTCACAAGGTTTGAGGTTTTTCCTGTTACATTAGAATGAGAATTTATAGACATGGGATCTGGTAAATAATGTAGCTCAATCAAACGGCAGGGCTTTTTGGGGAGAGAAAAAAATACATTGGGTTGCTACATTCTTTTAAAGTTCAAAATATATCACATCTAGTAATTTCTGGTATTTCTAAATGCAAGTGACGCTGTGCATGAAGGAATGCACTTTAATTATTACTTAATGGTAGCAAGAAAATTAAGAAGTTGGGGGAAAATTGGTTTAATGATGAAATACAAATTAAGTATGTTATAATTAGAAATACTGAGTTTGTGTGACAAGGTCTTGGTAGTGGAGGGATTACAGGGATTCTTCTCTGAGAAGATCACAGAAGCTTCCCTCATATCTGACAGAACCCACGCCAGTGAGCTCCAAGATGGATCTACTGCTGGCCAAGGCAGTGGTAATGCCTCTAAGATAACATATATGAGAACTGGGGAAAAACAGAAAACTGCACAATTCTATCCAGAGAGGCCAGTGTTGTCAGCAACAACCCTGCAGACACCAAGGTCACTGGAGAAGGAGGAGGAGAAGGTGGTCCAGGCACTGGAGCTGAGATTCCCCTGCAGCCCATGGTGCAGACCACGGTGAAGAACCTGAGTCCCTGCAGCCCACGGAGGTCCATGGAGGAGCAGAAATCCATCCAGAGCCCAAGGAGAACCCCACACTAGAGCAGGTGGTTGCCTGAGGGAGGCAGTGATCCCATGGGAAACCCACGCTGGCAGTGTCTGTTTCTGAAAGACTGCACCCTGTGGGAGGGACCTGTGCTGGAGAAGTTCATGAAGAGGGGCAGCTTCTGAGGAGCACTCACACCAAAGCTTTAGAGGACTGTCTCCTGTGGAGAGGATCCCATACTGGAGCAGTGGAAGAGAGTGAGGAGTTGTCCCACTGAGGAAGAAGCTGTGACAAAAATGTGTTATGAACTGACCACAGCCTCCACTTCCCTTTCACCTATGCCCATAGGGAGAATGAAGTTGAAAATTGGGCATGAAGTTAAGCCTCAGGAGAAGAGAGGAGTAAGGAGGTTTTTTAAGATTTGTTTTTATTTTCTGATTATCCTACTCTGACTTGTTTAGTAATAAATTACACTAATCTTCCCCACATCAACTCTGTTTTGTCCATGACAGTAACTGGTGAGTGACTTCTCTCTGCCTTTTACCTTAACTTATGAGCCTTTCATTGTATTTTTTCCCCGTCCAGCTTTTGAAGAGACTGATAGAGTGGCTTTGGTGGGCACTGGGTGTCCAGCCAGGTCAGCCCACTACATCAGACTAGCAGCATTTCTCCTTTAATGACTATTTCTTATATAAGAGATAGTTGTCTTTGTAGCTCACTAGAAAGATTTTAATTTTGGATATAAATTATTAGCTTTTTAATGCCATTAAAATATCATTGCAAATTCAAATTAAATAAAATTAATTATTTTTACTTGTGGAACTGTTATTAAAAAGCAGAAGCATTAAGAAAAACAGAATAAGAAAATAATTAAAATATTAATTTTAGAATTTGTGAAATTAGTCAGGAAAAGATAAGGAAGTAATCTCCTGTATATTTTTAAAATATCGTTTTTGCTTTATATTATCTATTGGGCTTTTGTGTGTCAATACTGGTTTTGTTCTGCTACTATATATTCTTTCTCATCTGTTGACATTTTGACTATACCCCCTCTAACACAGGAAAACAGATACTATTTTCTATTTCTGGAAATGCTAGGTTCTGTTATATCCCTGTCTCCTTCTTCCTGGACATACTTATTATCAATTAATTATTGCATCAACTTCACCTTTTGCATTTTTCTGGTCTTGATGACTTAATTGCTGTTTACATTCACTCATTAAGGTGTAGTAAGATGTAAAATATGTCTTAGATGAGAGTCTTTTTAAAGTCCATTCCTTACTCTGAGTTGTAAAGCTCTTGTCCTCACACATGCTTTTAAGATTTAATCTTTTTGGTATGTATTTCAGTCAAGAAATGATGTAACTTACATATATTAAAAAATACCAGCAGCTAATGCTCAAGGTGGAACAATGTCAAGACTGAAAGACATAAGTTCAACCAACTTCATATTTTTCTCTGTGTTTAAAGTTTTCAGCATGAAAACAGAAGGAAAAAAATGCAGGTCTAGTCAACCTTATAGCAAAATTTTATGTTCTGAAAATCGTATGAATTTTTTTCTCTTTCAGTTCAATTAAATGCAATAAGCAACTATCTTGATGAAGCTACCATTCATTGCAATAGGCCTGTCTCCCACCACTGTGGAGTTTCATAAAATTACATAAACATCTGACAATGTGAACTGTCTTATTTACCATTTAAATGCCAGTCTATTATGCTTTTTTGTAGGAACTTCCAAGAAGGAATATTCCATGAAGAGAAGATAAAGCTGTATTTGGAAGGATGCAGTATCTTAAGTTGCTGCTTACTTCAGATATGATGGACAAGTATTTCTTGGAATGTATTTCCTGAATCTGTAGGCCTATTCTATTAGGAAATTGTAAAATAAGTAGAAATAAAATCTCATTAAGGGTGAACTTAAACAAGTACACAAAAGCTATCAACAAAACAGAAAGCAATTAAAGTATTTTTCAATACCTGAAAAATTTCTGTCTTTAATGACAGAGAAATAAGTGTGTTATCTTTTGCTCTCAGATGGATAATGTTTCATGTTGGTTTCTTCTCTTCCTTCCTACTTAGCTGACAGGTCTATAATTGCCAAATATGCCCTTTTAGAAATAAACTTTCAAGTTCCTATTGACCATTAAGCTTTTGATTTGTCCCTGATGGCATGTCCTTATTTATCTTCTCCCCAGTTTTTTGTGCAATGTCTCAACTCTCCTGTAATGACTATGGTAGTATCAACTCATTATCTGCTTGTTTTTCCTATTCTTTGCTCATTATATTGTTTCTGTTTCCCCATAAATGTCCTTGGAATATTAGTTCTGTGTTTTTCCGGCAGAACATTTTTATGTGTGCAGCTGGTGAGCCTCCTTCAGAAAACCTCAAGCTTCCTCTCTGCTGCTGCACTACTCCAACAGTTTATTCCCTATTTTGACATGAAACAAGTACACACATAAAGGTACTCTGCTGAGGCTGCCTGCTGCCTCTCAACTGGAGATGTAAAAACCCAGCAGGAAAGGAACACCAGCTTCAGATTTCTTTTTGTTGCCCCCAACTGTGCAGGATGTTGCCATGCTGTTAAATCCAGCTGACTTTCTGGAAGATGTAAATTTACCAAGATCTGAGGGGGCTGTGATCATCCAAGTTCCTGATGCTATGTTCCACAGGAAGTCATACCCATTCTTACCACTTGCCAGTTGTCAGTCTCCTCTGGCTTCATTCCAGCCCTTCTCATTTTTTCTTGCTGACTATGACCAACACTAGGTACATTTTCTTTCTTTCACTTTCAAAAATCCATTTGATTCCAATTTGTTCACATATTTTTCAGAAGGGTGACCTATAATCCACAAAAGCATTTCCCTTTTACCAGACCAACTTTCTTGGGTAAATTTTTCATTCATATAAAATTGTCCTATTCATCATAGCTTATATTAAGCATTTTCCCCAGGACACATCTGTACATTTAAATTGTTTCTTTAATTTCAGTTGCGTGTGCTACTTGCAGCTATTGAAAGCCAGTATGCACTTTAATTTTTGTGAGGTTTTCTTTCTCATTAGATGATTATTCATCCTATTATTTCTCCTCTAGTTTTTTCTATTTCTGACACTTCATTCCGAAAACACCTCTTGATGTAGTTTCGTACAGCATTTCAAGCTGCCACATGTATAGCTTTTATTATTATTTAATAATTTCAAAACTGATTCGAAGTAGAACTTAAAAGGGATGGGGTAGAATGCCAATTCATACATCAACCACATGTCAATGGAGCAGAGAGTAAATGGAATGAACAACAACAATGAGGTTTATCAAATATGTTCTGATACTAGACACATTTGGAAAAATCTCTTATCTTTTCTCAAGGAGAAAGAGTAAATTTGCTTACTCTTTCTCCACTAATGCTGATATTTGTTATGTTGTGTAAGTGTGCCTCAAATAGATATTTCTTATTTTAATCTGTTTTCTTCCATCCTTAATGTGGTTGGACTTTCTTTCTCTGATATGGTATTCCAAAAGTTGTTCTTCAGATAGTATAAATAAATTGGCAGGCCTGGGGAAAGGTGCTTTTGATTTGTAGGTATTATAAGCCTAAGTGTAAGAACAGTGGCCATTTTGCTCTTTGCAATGTGATATTTCTATTTTGTGACCTTAAATGACGTAAGAATCATGTTGGTGTCCCCATTTCACTAGCATCCTTTTCAACTGGAAAATAAACACAAGTGTTCTTAGTCCAAACACAACTTTTTCCTCTCTAAGAATAAGAGGGCTAACAAGTGTTCTTTGTCATAGCTGTAAGCAGTGTCATTTTGTCTGCTGTTTTTATTTAGAAAAGACTTCCATTATCATTTTATTTTGTCTAAATTATAGACTATGTTTTCAACAAAGTACTTGCAGCTGTCATATCTCTTAATCAAAGATGGAATTAAGCAAGTTCACTTCCTGCTTTGCCCACAGTAGTAATGGAAACCTAGCAGACAATACTCAAAAGAGTGACATTTAGAATATAGCAGGTGAAGCAGAGGACCTGACAGCTGCACTGAATGTCCCCGGATCCTCCTTGGGACTTTGTTTTGTTTCCATGGAGGGAATGTTCTTAGGACAACTAGGAATGCATTTGGAATTTATTTTGTTCCTTAATTTCATTCAGAATATACTGGGGTCATGTGCTCTGAAATAGACCCAGACAGGGAATGAAAGCAGAGAAAGTGGGGATAGATGAAAAATTTTGGACAAAAGCCAGAAAAGTTTATACCTTGACTGCTCTGAAAACGCCCCAAAATAACCACAAAAGCTAAGCAAATGAAATCAAGAGTACAGTCTTGAACTGTTTCCTATAAAACTTCTCCTTTGAATAAACTGTGTTTGGAAAGTACCCTAAACCACCATTGATGAGCTCCAATTTGACTGCTGATAAGACACCTCCATCAGCACATTCATGTTGTGTTCTGCACTGAAGTGCTGAATTTGCACTTCTGATGGGGCAATGTGACAGCTGAATGCCCATCTTGAACCAAACATTCCACAGCTTAGAGTTCATCTGTGTACTTGCCACAAAATAACTCTTTCCTGTTTTCCTCACCTGGACAGATAGGCATTTTTTTGTTGCATTTATTATGTGTCATGGGTTGACATTAGCCCAATGCCAGTGCCCCCATGAAAGTGTATTTTTTCAGAATGGCTACTGTGAGATGTGACCCAAAACAGAGCAAAACAGGCTTCAACTCGGGGATAAAAGGAAAAAACGTTATTAATCTACAACATAAGGAAAAAGAATGAAAAAAACCACACACAAAATCCACAATGGAAACCCTTCAAAACACTCCTCTTCCCCCCACCCCTTTCCACCATCACACCATGAGACAAGACTTCAAATTCCCAACCCAGTCACAAACCCCTCAAACACTCAATTCTCAGTCCATTACCACCCCTCACACAACCAACTCCCAGTTCATCAAGGAGAGAGGAGTATCCCTCTTGTGCCATAGGCCTTCCCAGGAAACACAGTTGAAACCTCCTGTGCTTCCATGTCACACGTGGCAGCCACCCGGAGAAAATCTGCATTGGTGACAATCTTCCTTCCATGTCCAGTGCTCTCACCACTGTTCATGGATCCAAATTGTTTCTTGGGTTCATTTTTAAGGATNCTAATCATCTCCTCCATCCAGGACGCTTCCCATCTTCTGCTGACATTTTCCACTTACTCAAACTTTCTCCTCAATTGCCCATTTCCTCCTCTCTCTCTCTCTTCTCAAATTAGGGAGGATCAGTGTTTTTGCAGCTTCTATTGTCCAGGAACAAAAGGAGTTAAAATCTCAGCCACTGTCTGCTGGAATATCTGACTCCCACAGCTGGCTGCCTGGTGGCTGGGCACCTTGTTTGTTGTCCCCCCCTTCTCATTCTCAGCCCATGGTGCCAGCACATGATATCAAATTCCAAGCTGGCACAGACTCTCTTTCCTCTCTCTCTCTCTCTGGGGGCATGGCTGCCCAAAGCATCCCAGGGTCCCTCAGGATCCCCTCCACCCTTCCCATGCAGGGGTTCCGGCCTCCCTCCCCACAGGCCACATGGCTTCCCCCCACTGCCCCACCCAGAGGCAGCTGGGCAGGGCAGGAGGTCAGATCAATTCACTGGTCAGAACCAAAGAGCAAGTTCCCCTGGGAATGCTCTGCTTTTAACCCCTGTGTGTTCTCAGAGGTGTATCCAGATCCCCAGTGGCCACAGCAGGTGCCAATGTTTAAATCTGGCCACTGATTGGTTTCACCACAACTTTCCCAAAAACTCATGTCCTTGTCAAACCAGGCCATTATGGTACATGTATTTCAAAGATACACAACAACCCCACCCCCGCTACAAATGACAGCTTGCTTATCTGCAGAATCTTTATGTCTGGTAATGATGGCACATTACTTTTTATACACTATATTTTCAGACACTGAGTACATTGTTTCTCTAGTCTTTGCAGATATTCAGAACTGCTTACAACTAAATAATGAGTTGTGGGGTTTTTTTTTGTTTTTTTTTTTTTTTTTTTTTTTTTTTTTTTTTAGGATAAAGATTATTGAGTCTGCATGGATTTCACAGGTCTACAGATTTAAAGTAAGAATATTTTGGTTGTGAGAATGAATAAAGATTCTAGTCATCAGCTGAACCAGATTTTTTTTTTTCTTTTAAGATGTTTAACAGATTGAAAAGGGAAATTACATCCTAAAGCATTGTTCTTTAATTAGTAAGAAAGTTTTGGGTTGGGTTTTGATGGGTTTGTGTTTGTGTAGTCTTTTAATCTCCTCCTATTTGGAGAGCGGTCATGTCTCAGATTCATATTCTATTCTGCATTCAGTTTAAGTCCTATATTAAAATTCATTTAATGTACACATTCAGCATATTTTATAATGATATCTCATCCAATAAAGAACAAAATGTGTGACTGAAGTACTACTGTTGTGACAAAATGCTAAATTTATAATAAATGCCCTTTGCAATGTATCATTTCACTATTTCACACTCCAACAGTTTTAACCCAGTTGCCCAAATTGTATGTCAGATGTATCAGGATCTTTGTATTCCACTACACTACAGGCAAGTGAAAATCCTTTTTGACTTTGGTGACAATGGAAATTATCCTCTTGCAAACAGGTTTTGTAGCCTTTTGAAAAACTCTGTAGAATTTTACAAGAATTTCCTGTTAGCTAGGCTAGGTACTGGGCATCAGATTTTTTTTTTTTTTTAAATGACGTTATTTCTGTATTTTTTATTATTTGTGGTATAATTTTGTTTATGTCAAATTTTAGATGCTCAGTCTGTTTATCTGAAAGCAGCATGTAAAACCTCACCTCAGAGACATCACATAAGGGTTAATTAATGCTTCTATTGTGCTTTGAAGTCTATAATGAAAGTCACTGCAGAGTCTGGAATACTGTTATTGTCACTACTACTGTTACTATTTACAGTAGTTCACACTATTTTTTCTCTTTGTCTCTTGGAGTCCTTGATCCCTCTTACAAAACAAGCCTAAAAATCACACACCAGTGATGTGAGCAAGATATATATTTAGTAGCTTTATACCCTACTCATGTGGCTCTTCATCAGTTTGCCACAGGGAAACATCTGTTGCTACATGTCACCTCTCTTGGATCTTACCCTATACAAAATTTTCATGTTTTCTGTCTCCTTTATTCTCCAATGATGCTCTTTATTTTCTCTGGTTCTTTATGATTTAATTTCTAATGCCTAGAATGCACTTCCTATAGTCACTTGCTCATTTTTATTAGGTTTTTCATTTTCCTGTCATTTTGTCACTGTTTCACCAGCCATCTGGCCTGCTAATTTTCCTCTGACTTTTAGTACTTTCCTCATCGTTGCCTCATGTACATTGGAAAGAAATGATTACATCCTGCTGTCAGGCTTGGGTTTTTAATTTTTTTTCCACCAAGATTGCATCTTTCTTTTTCTCTTGCTTAGCTTTTATTCATGTAGTTCTAGCCATCAGGAAGGAAACAACCAAGTTTTCATAGAACACCATGAATCTCATAATTAAAAGAGGGGAAATTTAAAGCAGAAATTATCATAAAGGTTGCATTTCACCTCAACTAAATTTAAAAGTCTACTTTGTAGAAATCAATATCCCGGGAATTCTATGGGAAGTAACTTTAATATTCAATAGAAGTAAACAGTGATTTTAGAGTATGATTTAGATCTTTTTCAGACATCAATACAGGCCTGAGCTAACTTCTCTCCATTGATTGTAGAAATTGTGTAGACTATAAGTTTAGCTGAAAAAACCTGCATTTGGCCTGATGAATCACAGACTCTGTGTTCAGCTGTGAACTCTAAATCTTATCCATGGCTGATTAAGTGTTCAGAAACAAGTTATGCTCAGAGTGCATAATATTTTTAAAATCAAGACATATGCTTTAGTAATCAAACCACATTACCATAGGCTTACCATTACTTACTTCATAACCAAAATGTTCAGCCTTTCATAGTTTTTTCAAGTTACTTCTTTGTTTCAGAGATGGCAGCTACTTGGAATGCCTCGGCTTTGGCTCACTCAGGCTTTGGCTTGCTCAAGCACATTAGTCATGATCTTAAGAAAGCTGAAAAATGACAGCCTCTGCTGGTGTTCTGTACCCCTGGAAATTAACCTGCAGCTACTTCAATGTGATCTTCTGATTCTGAAGCAAGCAANTGTGAACAGAGGTAGGAGGGATTACAATATAAAAGGTCCAATGGGAAAGGTGCAGGGGGAGTGGTAAAGATGGAGTGATGGGAAACTGTCCCATGGGGAAAGAGAGGGGCGTGGCTCCAGAGGAGACAGCCAGTGGGAAATTGAGGAACAAAGAAGATTCTAGAAAAAGGGTGTAACAGTGGTAAATTATTATGGAAAACTACCAGAACAACTTGGTCTAACTTATAACAGCCCAATCCAAACTAAACAATAGTACTTTCCCATGGCATCCCCATGCCAGTTCCCCCACGCCCATCACCCACAAACCCTGACTGATTTCCTGAGGCCATTTTGACATTTTCACACCAAAATAATGTGGTTCTACCTAACGTATTTCTAGTTATTGAAAGATTATACCTTTGGTATTTTCTATTTTTTAATGCAATCCCTTTTAATTGCAGATTGTAGTCATGTCTTTGAAGGAATTAGAAATTGGTGAAAATATATTTTTTCTTATAAAGGTCAAAACCTACTGTATGATAGTCTGTGGCACATGTGTCAGGTCAGGCACAAGTCCTAAAGCTATTTCTGAGCTAAATAAATACTAAACAGTCAGTGTTAAAGGGATGAAAAACGAGGAACTAATGCTCCTTCTTAGATGCAGCATCCTGTGCTGAAAAGCACTAAACAATATTTCTTGACAACACTGGTTGCAGTACCTCGCCTGAAATTATGGGTTGCAGCCATCTATGTGGATGCCAGGTGTCTAACCACATTTGCATAGCATTAACAAAGAGATTGGGGTATTTTGTCCAGTTGGGTTTTGGTTTCTTGATAGTTATCAGTAAGTTATCATATCAGTTATCACTCTGTTAATGCAGCAAGCCATTAGGATGTACCCTTAGGGCCCAGAGAACACATAATCATGGTACTGTGGTTGAGCCAGCAAAGTTTACTTAACAGGCTGGCTTTCTTAGCCACTGTGCTGTGCTGACTGCAGTTGCACAACAACCTGGTCGGAGATGTCACTTTGCCCTTTGTCATAGTATACAATTCCTTTCTTTTGCAGCATTGTAGCCCAATTTGTCAGGAAATAGTCACAGGAGTTTTGCTGTGAAATACCAGCAAAGTATTCTCAAGCTTTTTACCTTTTCTTAGGGGTGCAGGTTGATAGAAAGGTGAAGAGAGAAACATTCATCTAACCAGTAATGGCTACTCCTGTCCTATAGTGAATGTGGGAGTACTTACTATAGCTGAGGAGACCAAAAATAGCTTATTCATCTGAACATGGGCTGTGTCTCATGAACAGGCTGCTCTGCTTCAAAAATAAGAAAGGTTAAATGAGGGGCAGTAACCAGGTTCTTTCTTTAAGCATCCTTTCTTTCACTTTAAAATCCATCTCACAGATTTGTTATTGATATCTGTAGTTTCTGGGACAGAAAAAAATATACTCTACATGTTTAACTGAAGCAGATCTTGAGGAATAAGGACAGTGTTATTCAGGTGGTATTTGTGGGTTGGTTGAGGTTTTTTGGTCATATTACTAAAGCTATGTTCAACATTTACCTTGGCATTGTAACTTTGTTCCTGAGACATTGCTGTGGTTTGAATGCAACTATACAACTTGAACAACTCAGCTTTGTCGCAAGGATGTAGCTGATGTTCAAAACTTGTATTAGTGATTCTGAACTACATCTTGTATTGCTGCCACTGATGTTTGTGACAAGACATGATGCCATTCACTCCTAACTTCAAAATAATTGCCTCTAAAGTGTGTTGCTGCTACTCCAAATGTTCGTATAACTGTGTATGCGTATCATCTCACATGCCAGAGGCTGTTTGACTGCTTTCAGTTTATGTGATGATTAGCATTGTTTGATGAGACAGCTCTTTGCTGTTAATGTCTTTGAAGCTGGATTTGTATTTATCTTGGAATTATCCCATGACCAACATAGATCCTCTACTGAGTGCTCTTTTTCTCTGGCAATTTCCTGACTGCTCACGTCTTTTAAAGAAGTCAAAAAGTGATTTGCTTTTTGTGAAATGTCTCAACAGCTGATTCAATCACTACATTTAAATGAGACAGAAAAATATAAATAAATCAAACACTAATGTAAACCCAGGGGGCAAGAATGGCATTCATAGTATGAACAGAAACATTTTTGACACAGTAGGTGAATTCTTAGAGGAGATTGCATTATATATGTGTGTGTGTGTATATATATATCACTGAGAATGTCTGTAATATTTCCTTTATTCATACATTACCAATTTCTGCAACATTAATGTAAGAACTAGGATTGATTCTATGAAATTGCTGATTTATATCAGTATTTGAAAATCATCTAGTACTGTTTACTTATTAATGAAAAATTAATGAGAATTAATTATGATATTTGCTAGCCACAGCTGTAAATAATTCAATGCAATCCTTTATGGATATGTTTTTAACTAGATATATATGACTCTGAAGGATCTTTTTTTCTTAAAGGATACATTTCTTCAAATGATAGACATATTCATGCTAGCAAAATAATAAAAGTGCATATTGGATACTGCCAATGTAACTAAAGCATCTTACTCTCTATAGTGTCACCTTGATTCCACATCTCATTATATCCAAGTGTCTAAATTAGCTTGCCGCCTTTGTATTTTTTTGTATGATGGCATTTCTGGTGAACTTAGTGCTGAGCAGAAACTGTGTCAGGAGGGAGTATCTGTAAGAGAGCAGCTAAATTAACACTGAGTTTACATTTATGTAATTTTCTACATCGCAGCTCTGAATCTGAGTTGGCGGTTTAAAAAAAGGACATAAAGTCTCAATTTTGAGGGATTCTGAGGTTTGTTTGTTTTCTTTTTCTTACTATTTGCTCTTGCTTTATTTTGCAGTAGAATTGGGGGAAAAGATGTAAGAAAGGGGAAGGAGGGGTGATGTACTCATGTGCTGAGTACATCAGCTGTCTGACTGGCAAGCCATCTGGACACACAGGGTGTCTCAGATGTCTTGGTCTCACAGTTGGCTGCAAACCCTTCCTTGAGATAGAGGGAAGGAAATGCTGAAGCCTTTTGATAGTCAGGGGACATGTGGCTGAGGCCAGGATGAGGAATGTTTCAAGAGGACTTCTTGGAAAGAGCTGCCAAAGCCCAGTCTCAGTGTGCAGAGTAGATAGGACAGTTTGGCCTTTATGACTTGCACCTACAAAAGCAGAATGTGCGATGACTATTACCAAACAATGCAAGGTTAGTTGCTTCATATGTTAAAGTAAATTTTCTGCCACTGGATTACATTCAGTGAGTCTGGACTTGCCATTTATATTGGGAAGTATGATAAACAGAGATCAGAAAGAGGAGGAATATTTCAGAACAGACTTACACGTAATGCCTGATTGGTATAAGGATCTCACAAGGCTGGTGGCAAGTGTGCAGATGGACCACTGAAGGCTGGATGGCTGCTTTCATTAGGCTGAAGTCCTACATTATAACATAAGACATTCTCACTTTTTAAATACTATTTTTTTGTTTCTGAATAATGGCAAGGCAGTCTGTGCCTCTGACTCACAGTCTACCTTTCTGATATGTCCTTTCTTTGGAAGTCTTTAAGCAAGGATGAATTATACCTGCTGACCTACTTTTAAGAAAGGTCATATTTCTAAATATTTTTCCTGCTTGAAGATGAGGATCTTATAAATCACATAAAGAATCAAAAAATGATAAACACTGCTTATGTTAAGATGCAGATTTGTCAGCAATTTGAATATGAATGATGAAATAGATCATTGATATCCAATAATAATGTTTCTTGCCAAATGTTTAAACAGCATGTAAGAACCTGATAAAATGATCTAATTGTTAATAAGGTCTTCTAACTATTGACATAAGTTTTTGAATTTGGTTGCAATACTGTCATGTCTGACCTTAATACTGAATGACTAAAAATATCAGTCAGTATTATTTTCTAACATTAATCATCAATTCTGCAAATAAAGCATTAATATCTCTTGTACGAGTTCTCCATTGTTTTTCTTTACTTCATTTTTACTTCTGTAGAAATTTAGTGCTAGCACTTCAATGCCTGCTGAAACAGCTATATAATTTTAATTCAATTTCACAGTAGTTTTTCTATTTTTAAGTATAGTTCAGTAGTCTGAGAATAATGTGACTATACCAGCAAGACAATCAGAACACTTCTATCCTGTGAGAAAGAAAATAATTTTTTCTTGGTTCTCTATAATTGCATTTTCATTTTCAGGCTCATCTCCCTGGTTAATAACCAAAATATTGATTCACAAAGAAAAGTAGTTTAAAAACACAGTAAAAATACTTTTGGATAAAATCATAAAATTGGATGTGTCATGAAACTTCAGAAGATGTATTCTTCTAAGACAGAAGTTTATCTATTTTTAGATGTCTGGAAATTATATTTAGGATTTACATTTTAGCAAGCAGCCTTTCATTTCATTAATGGTAGTTTAATTACTATTTTTTAAAATTTCATGCCTTTTTCTTTTTCTTTTTTTTTTTTGTTTGTTTGCTTTTGGGGTTTTTTGTTTGTTTTTTGTTGTTTTTTTGTTTGGTTTGGTTGTTTGTTGTTGTTTTGTTTGGTTGGTTGGTTTGTTTTGTTTTGTTTTTGAAAAGTCACCTTGAAATTAGTTTGGCCAGACAATTTAAAAGACAATTATATTTCTTACTGCAGAAGCAAAATTTGATGGAAAAAAATAGTATCATGTGTATGTAGTTGTCCAGTCCTTCTAATTACAGGTGGATCTGTTGTAGTTTGTATAATTATGCTTACAACTGAGCTGTCCAAAACTTTCCTCAACAACAATCTTACAGTCACTTAGAAATTTGCCATCTCTATTAGTAAGGTTGTCATTTTCCACTCTGAGTATTTGCTGGTAATTTTAAAATGCAGTGGTTCAATGTAGCAATTTATGTCTTTTTATGCACAGCAACAAAAGCATACAAAATAATTTGCAACCATTTCATGAGCTTCACTATGCTATTTTAACACCCTTTTGTATACATTCATGTATTATCTGTCTTATTCTTTTCCTTTCCTTATGCAAAAGCATAAGAAGTGCAGTAATTTTT
Organism: Urocynchramus pylzowi; assembly: GCA_013397555.1. Classification (NCBI taxonomy): domain Eukaryota; kingdom Metazoa; phylum Chordata; class Aves; order Passeriformes; family Fringillidae; genus Urocynchramus; species Urocynchramus pylzowi. Next base: position 632,263 of record VZRH01002693.1, on the reverse strand, counting down.
TTCAACTCTATTTCTTTTGCCAGTGTTTGATATATATTGATCCAAATGTGTAATGGTAATAATAGTATCACATGCCAATGTGGAATCCACATCCATATCCTTAAATCCAAGGTTTGTGAAGGCACTTGGAACCACAATATTTTTTGATACTTGAAGCCCAAAGGAAAATAAGTCTCTATGAAAATAAGAAAATGAAAAAAGGTGTCTCATTACTGAAATACTTCATAGTTTTCTTAAAATAATTCTTTATTCTTTTGTGTTCCACAATATTGCTTTGGTTTTTGGGCTGTCTGTTTGGGCAGAACTCTGAGCTAATAGCCACACATGCTTTACACCTAAAACTGAATGATTCATTTTAGCTCCAAATAGGCCAACCTGATTTTTAATATGTTAAGACTTTAGTGATCCTTTTACCTGAAATTGGATTAATTACACCTATGTACAATAGATAAAAGCCTAATAGATAATAAACATTGAGTGCAACTAATCCCATCAGCATCCTTAATACCTGATTCACAACTATTTTTTTGCAGTCAGTTGTATTTGGATTCTCAGTGTGAAGAGTAAGCAAAGGGTGTACCATGAAGGAGATGTTCTGATATTAGAATGTCTACAAGAAAATAATGCAGAGATGAATGTGTTTTCTACATTCTATGGTAATTTTATGGTTAGCTAAACTTTTTGTTGTCTCTTTCTATAGTTCAGTGCTCTTAACTGCTGATTTCTGTCTCTGTTTTAAAACTCTGATGTATTCAATGTATTGCAGATCTGCCTAGATGCTGTGCTCTATGCTTTCTGAAGTGTCCAAAGACAGATGATAGGCAAAAATTCTTTTTTTTTTCTCTTTTCCCCATGATACTGTGCTAAATGTGGCTACTCAACTACTTTATTTTCCCCATCATCAAACCAGCTTAGGATATTTGTGGCTCAGTTATGGCTGCCAAGCCCAGAATCAGGCTGGAAAAGGTGAAGTCTTAGCATCCCAAAAAGAATACTAGAAGAAATAGACTCTTAGGACATAGTCTTCCAAAGCTCATGGACAGACAGAGTGAAGGTAAAATAAATACTCTACTTAAAAAAAAAAAAAAAAAAAGTCATGTGATAGAAATAAGAATTAATAATATAATAATAATTTCTACAAAAAAAAGAAAATTCATCAAGTATCAAGTTAGTCTCATTTCAGCTATTCTCAGCAGTGCTGTAAATTACCAACAAGCCTGTAAACCATATTGTTTGTAAAGAAATTGAGTTGAAAATTTTAAGCAAATACTTGGGATGTTATTTGCTGCTATCTTTGAGTGGTGGTTTAAACACAGCAGGAAATTAAGCACCACACAGCTTCTCACTCAACCCCCTTCTTCCCACCAAATCCAGTGGAATAGGGAAGAGGATCAGTAAAACTTGTAGGCTTTGAGGTAATAACAGTTTAAAAAGCAAAACTAAAGTACAAGTACAGTAATAATAGTAAATTATATTAATTATAGTAATGAGGTAAAAAACAAGTGAGGCACTACAGCCTCTCACCACATGCTGACTGATGCCAGATCCTCCTTCCCAAGTCCAGATCAGTCCTCCTTCTGGATATGTCCCTCCCAGTTTAAATGCTGGGCATGAGGTTCCGTGGTGTGTAATACCTTTTTGGTCAGTTCGGGTCACCTGTCCCAGCTTTGCTCCCTCCCAGTTTCTTTTTTGTTCCTCTTCACTGGCAGAGCACGAGAAGAGTTTAAAAAGTCCTGGACTCAGCATAAACACAACTTAGCAAAAAACCAAAACATCAGAGTATTGTCAACAGCATTCTGATTCTGAATCCAAAACACAGCCCTGCAACAGCTACTGAGAAATTAACCTTACTGCAGCTGAAACCTGGGTGCTTTGTTACCATCCTATTTAAGATATCTGTGCAAGACTCCTGTATCCTCTGTAGCCACAGCTAATGTAAGATTACTAGATACAGCTTCTTGAGTTATACTACTGGTTTCTTAAATTTTCCCTTAGTCTGTCTACTTCAAAGCTTTCTCAACCATTTCTTTATCAAGAAATACTGTGTCAAGATGCATTGAATGTCATTTTTATATTAGCACTGGAAGAGCAATTATGACAGAAATGAGCGTGCTCTGTGAACAGTGTTAACAACAAGAAGGTCCAACTCATTTAATTAGTTAGTATTTCCCTAAAGCTTTGAACATGTGAAATGTTCTATAAGCAGTGAAATAATTTATTATCACTTTACTCAAGGTCCTAGCTAGGCGTAATGAGGGAAATTTGGATTTTCTCATAGGAAATCGGACCAAAAAATTGCTGTCAACCACGAATCCTGGGAATTGAGCAGCTAAAGGGATTAGAAAAACCCTGAGTCCAACAACTTTTACTGTGGAATTAAAGATTTACTTTTTAATAGACTTTGGCTCTAAATTCATTAAAACTGTTAATACAAGAAACAATTAAGAGCCAGCAAAAGGAATTGGGCAAACAAAGACATTAATCAAGGGTTCTTCAAAATGAAAAATCTCTTTAAAAATTATATGGAATATCATATGTTATCAAAGTGAAACTCCAAATTGTTCTCAAAAGTACTGCAGAATAACACATGTCCAGATGGAAGAAGACTTGGAAGTACTGCATTCATTAGGGCAAGTAAATCATGCATTATTTTGAGATATATTAAATTATATTGGATCACATTACTTTATAAACTGAGTCTCTGAGAATATACACACATAATCGTAGCTATAATCTCGGCTACATAAATATTGAAAAACTTAAGCCTAGCACTACATTTCCTCCTTTTAAAATACATAAATGAAATGTTGTAAAAAAGCCCCATCTTCCATCTTTTCCCCTTCAGATGAAGCTTTTTTTATGAATAATTCACAATATTTTCCACAGAGACAGAGAATGAGAATCATTGATGGAATTGTAACTGTGTACATTTCCTTTCTGTAGTCAGCTTGGGACACTGAAGCAGAACAATGATTTTAATTTAGGTTTTCCTTCTTTATTATAGATACTAAGAAAATCCCTTCTACTCAATATCCCAATTTGTATTCTATGAATTGGGAAAAAGACTTCTGAAATTTCAGTTTGGTGTACTAAACAATGCCCTTATAACATTATACAGAATCACTGAGACTCAAGCACTGAATCATTTTAGCCATTTTTTTTTGTTGTAGAAATGCAGTGCTTTGTGAGCTATAGCTTTATACTTCAGTGTTTATTAATAAATAAGAAAATGGTACAATGTTCTTATTCCTCTATTCCTTTTTGTTCCTCCCTTCATTACATGGCAATTTCTAGTAACATTGCTATTTTCTGGTTTTTATGATGTTATTGAATTACCTTTCTCTAATCTTAAGGAGTTCCTGAATGATATTTCTGAACTAATCCCCTATCTAGGAAGGAAGCAAGGGCTGTAGTTTTTCAATATTAGTCATACATTGTATCACTGTTTTTGTTTTTTTTTTTTTTTACATTTTCACATAAAAAAGTACACCTTCCAAAAATACATCAACATTATCTTTATTGCTTTCAACTCTCCCAGTAGATAGGCATTGTGAAGATCAAAGAAAGGATCATAAATAAGCCACAGTTACATGATTAATGCTATCACAGATGCTGAAAGAAAAAAAAAAAAAAGGACTAATTTGTCATTTTAGCTTATCTTCAGGAATGCTGACTTCATCTGATTGTTGTAACCTCAATAATTTGCCAGGAGATTAAGCCCAAGATTCTGATGTTATATCTGAAAATGGGAAAGATCCTGCTCATTCATTATGCATTTTGAAAAAATGAACCCTTTGTCTATTTTTCTGCCAACACAGCTTTGTAGTTCATTGTGCACTTATTAGTGTTTTGTTTTGTTGTTTATTGTGCCCCATTACTGCTTTCCTTAGCAACCCTCACCAAGCGTAAAGGATTTTACTGTTGGAATTTTTTTGCAAGGCTCAGCTAAATCCTTTCCACTTTTAACTGAAGCTTATTTTACTGTAATTTTAAAGTCCCAAAATTCAGCAGTGTGTTTTTCAAGAATATGTTGTGTTATTTTGTGGTCAACAGGTGAGATAGACTGCCTGGAGAGCTACTGAGCATATTTGGGAAAGGAAGGGTCAATAGAATGTATAAATAGCCAAGGGGAAGTGATGGGTCCTACATTTCTGACAGTGAGGAGCAGGGATACTCTAGTTCAAGCAGACAAGCTGCAGGGTTGAAGTGAGGTGCAAAAACCTTTATACTTGTGGTCTGTTTTTAGTTGTTTTAATTTTGCTCTACTTTAAAATAAAAAATAAAAGTTGAGCATCTTGTTTTCACTCACTTATTTGTTTTCTTAATTTCAAAAGCTTCCCAGTGTTTTGAAAGAGTTGTTTATAAAAGGAAAAGTCTGGACTGAATTTCCTTAAAGTAATTTCCAATGCAGTGACATTTCAGACATCAAGGTAATGGAAAAAACTCCTTTTATCTGTGGGAAGACCTGAAACACCCAAATACGAGTAGCTGAAAAGAGACAAAGCAATGCCATAAGAGGATGATTGGTAAATTGAGCATTAGTGAGGCATGTGCCAGTGAAGTCAAAGGGTGTAATGTAAGGTGTAACTATTGCCTTAATCATTATAGTATTTAAGTTTTGGTTATTGTTTTTTTTTTTTTTTCCCATGTCATGCAGTGCCAGATCCTGTGTAGCAATTACAGTTATATGGAATGACATTAGGAACACATAAGGCCTTGCAGCAGGACACTGTGAGTAAGGGATCTCCCACAAAAACTCACTTTCCTAATTATCAGTATAACAAATATGGAAATTGTTTTATCACTAAAAATGCCGCTTAATGCTGTTTCTCTCTCAGGTTTTTTGCTTGTGATGGCAAAAGTGATGGCAAAATGGAACAGAGTTCTTTCAAAGTATTTGTTTTTAAAATGAGGATTAGTATTGTCCAAGAATTTGCCCAAATGCACTTTGAAATAATAAGTGAACAAATATAAAAATACATATATTTAAATACAAATAGGAATATTGGAATTGTGTTTAGTTATTCTGAATATAACTGTGGAACTACATAGGAAAGCCAAGACATAGTATATTAAAATTATTAGCAAATAAATCTGATGGCCAAATTTATCAAAAATCTGGAAAGGTTTTATACTGAGTCTATAGCTGTCTATAACATCAGATTTTACAAGGGCAATGTTACTGATAAACATTGAAAATTGTATGAACAGATGATTATTAGTCTGAATATGAAATAAACATTGGAAAAACAATTTTCAAAGGCCATTGCTCAATTACTTTATTGATTAGGATTAAGAAGACTAAATGATCGACAACCCATTGCATACTGTGAAAACTCCGGCTGTTGAAACATTTAGGAAGAGTGGACAGCTCAAACATACAATTTTAAACACTGGTATTTATACCTCAAGTCAACTTATTTAGAATTTATAACCCTATAGAATTATCTAATCACCATCTGCTGCTCCAAAAAATGAAGAGGATACCAGACAAATAAACTGCTCCTTAAAAATGTCTATTTGGAACTCCTGAAAGAGAAAGCACCAGAAATACAATAAGAATGAACCAAAAAAGCTCTTACAGAAATACTAGGTTTGAATCAGAAGAAAAATCATTTACTTATTAAAACAGCTTATTTCAGTAAATATAAGAAGAAAACTATCTACATTTTTTTAAATGGTCTCGATCATAAGTAAATGCACATGTATAAACTAGAAACAGTGGATAGAGACTGCTACTTTCATGGCTAGATATAAGTTTACCAAAAGAGGAGAATCTGACAGTTAATAATGCTACAGATTTGTCTTTGAGTAGGAAGGGAGACATTGGTGATGGAAACCTGGAAAGGATGTGCAGGGAAACAAGAAAGGTGAAGAATTAAATATGTGGATAATGGATTTTATTACAACTGTCCAGAAACTCTGGAGACTGCATAAGGATTTTTTGATGGGACTTTTTTATTTCTGACATGTACATCTATCATCTGTTATGTAGTGTATTTGCTGTGGCTAAGCTTCTGTTCAGCCTAGCTGACCCCAGAGCAAAATTTATTGGTTTTCTATCCCAGCTTCTTTTTATAAATTGTGTAATCAGTTCAGTTGATAGAAATATTGAATTGATGAATCTCTTGATTTTGGATAGAATTTTGGGGATCTTATGCATATCTTTGAAGATTTTTCCCCCCTTTTCTGGAATACAACATGGTGGTGAGGTCTGGGTTTGTCTGCGGCTTTTGACAGCTTAACTACTTTGCATTCCTTTTGGAGTTTCAATTTACAAAGCTTTTGTGACATTACTACACTATTGGGTCTTCCAAATAAATAGATGAAATTATGGAAATTGATTTAGAAACATTTATCACTATCAAAATGCAATGATCTCATGAAGGTTGAGATCATTTTTTTCCTCATATTTTTTCCTCATTTTTTCCTCATATTTTAAAGACAGAGGTCTCTCTAGGAAGAATTTGTGTATGTCAGGACTTAAAGCATGCAGTTAAAATGTCTCAAAAACACTGTCCCCATAAGGTAGACTACCATGACAGGCACAGATGGCAAAGAGGGAGGCATTAATTTCAGGCCTACATGGAGGTAATTGGCTTGGGAATTGGCTTGGAGGGAAAGGCTTGGAATTAGCACACTGGGCAAGATTCCACTGTGCAGACTGTGGGGAAAGCACAGAGGCAGCAACAGGAAGATGCCAGACCTGGTGAGATAGATCTGAGTAACCTATTTTTATAAAGTCTCCTATCATGGCAAATGGTAGGAAAAGAAGCAACTGCTTGCACACTTCCTATTCCAAGTTGTAGGAATGACATGGACACCCCTGGATAGCTGGGTCTTGGGCTATATACAAGCGGTACCTCCAGAAAAACACTCTGGGGACGCCCACCACTGAGCAGATAAGAAAAGGAAGGGCCAGCAGGATGCCACAGTGAAAAAAAAAGACACTCTTCCAGTGGAACTTATGTTCTTTATGTACAAGCAAATAGGAATAGTAATATTAGCTTTAATGGATTGTTCATTATATGAATTAAGTGCAAAACCTCTTGAAATATGCAAGGAACAGTCTAAAGATAAGTCTGTGATTCTCAGTATACCTGCAGACTAAAATCTCATTTTAGCCCTCTTCCATCTTGCTATGTGCATGTAACTTCTATTCCCAGTAATTCTAGTTTCCTGTGTATGGTGGTCATTGTGATCTGAATAATTACAAACAAAAAGCATGAATTTTCAAGATAACCTTGAAAAAGGTGTAATGAATGCACTGTGCAAAGACTCCACTGCACATTAAAACACAAGTTAGAACCACCAATGTTTCTTTGTCAGTCTTTATTTGGAGCCATGTCTACAAATAAGCTGCACTTAAATATCCAAGAGGAAGAAAGAGAGATTTACTACTTGGACTCCATAAGTTTACTTTATACTGTATTAACTTCTTGCAATGTCCAAATCATTTATTGATGGGAAATTATCCTTGCCAACCTTGTTATGCTTCCACAAGAAGTTTGATTTCTAATACTGCAGAAGATGCACTTAAAGAAAGTGTAGTAAATTGGGCTTTTATTAACTTTTTTTTTGAGTTTGACCCCATCTGGAGACAAGCTCTTTCACAGCTCTTTTTCTTTTCTCAAGAAAATGGCAGATTTTTCAGGGGGGACCATGCAGCACCAATCACTACAGATACCTGATTTTTCCTCCAAGTTCTTCCATTACCCAGGAAACTTCACTTGCTAAGACACTTTGATGTTATACCTCATCACACATAACTCACCCTCTCTGTTCAGTGCTATGAAAACAATGTTCTGCAGCCGTGCAACACAACCACTGTCTTATTCCATGTGTTTTGAATGACACACACAAGAAATAGGGAATAGAAGTTACAAAATAATGGGATAGAAGGACATTATATGGGGTTCAGTGGAGACTCGTTAGGGAGTGTTGTATGTTGTGGATGATGCCAGTCTGTGCCACTTGGCTTAGGATCAGAGAATAATTCCAGGCTTGTTGCTTTTAGTGAGTACCTACAGTCTACAAGGCTTATGAATACAACAGTGTTAAAAGATTTAATAGCACATATAAAGTTTAATATTTTATTATCTTAAATGAAATATTATTATTAATAAAAATTTAAAGCATTCACTTCTAGCATTTTGAATGATTGGCTGATACTATCACGTACTCATGGAGTTCTGAAGGGAATGTAGGGAATAAAACAGAGTAAAAGGCTTTAAATAAGAAAATCATTAACCTCAGACAATCTTCTAATAATGCATTTGGCCTGGATGAATGATGGAAGCCAAAAAGAGAAACGGAAGAAAATCATGAGGACTTGAAGAAGCTATCTGAAAAGAATTTTCTTCATGAAATTTGAGTCTCTGGCTCCATACACTAACTTGTTGATAATATTTACAGCAGAAGATTTCCTGTAGCTTTTGAAATTTATGTTTTTATGTTAAATGTTCAATGTATGTTCAATGTGCATAGCACATTGTTCTTTTACAAGATTATTCTAAATTCCATGTATCCTATCCTATTCATTATTTTGCTGTTTGGTAGTTGTTTATTAAGTCGTCTATGTCTAAGCATAAAAAATGCAGAGAAAATAGACTAAAATATGATAGTATGCAATAAATATAAAGAGATACACAAAGCATCTTTTATAGGAATAATAAAGGAAAGATCCTTATATTTACTCTTCTTACATTTAGCATATAAATACACATGCATATGCCTTAAAACCTAAAAGGTAATTCTGAAAGTTCATTGTGGGCTTACCAGCTAGTGTATTTATTTAAAAATAACACTGTGTTATTTTTAAAAGGCTGTGGAGATATTGCAAACTTCTGTGTAAACACATAGCAGGATAGTGGCAACTCAGGAGGTGGAATATCAGCTTCTGTGTCATGCTTGTACAGAGGCATTAGGAATTTCATCATAGCAAGAGAGTTTGCTATTCACTAAACTGTAGAGCATTTTATGTAGGGACTATCTTTTAATATGCTTCACTGTATTGTCAAAAGGGTAATAAACTGTGACAAAGGTTTTCATGTTTTTGAATGAAAAATAGACTGAAAATTGTTGCTTGGTAAGTCAACTATGCAACCTCATTCAAAATGAAAAGAAATGTCAAACATTTAGTATTTAGTCCTAAGAAAGAGCCTCATTTTTTAGTGCAGCACTAAGAAAACGTATAATTGAAAAATTTAACAGAAAGTGAGCTAGAAAACTGCAATTACATGGAAGACACTGTTTGCATTCTAGGCATTTTAAATGGTGATCTTTTAGAAAAGTCCCAGCATGATAACTGCTACAGAAGGGTAATAAATAAATAAATAAATCCAACAAAAGCAGCAAAAATAAAATATCCTGTCAGAGACAGTTCTAAGGTTGTTTATCACAGATGTATCATAGATGAGAAATACAATGCACTAACTTCATGTGGAGGAAACTATATATATAACAAAGAACATTTTCCCTTACACTCTGTAGCTGTGTGTTATTACTAGATCATTATTTATTAGCAACCTAATGACTGTTATCCATCCACAGACTTCAAATATTGTCATTGAAATAGGGGCTGTTGTTTGGTTTTGCTTCTCTAATCTGGTTAATCATTTTCTTGTACATATTCATAGGCAGAATTGTATTCCTATGGAGAATTACACAGGAAATGTGCCTCCCAGTCAGGTGCTGAATTCTAGCTCCTTCCAAGGCCCCAGTTCACTCAAGTGCCTCGATGCCTCTAGTTCCTATTTATGGCAGTCTCGTTTTTATTGTTCTAAGTCACTTTGAGGTTAAGCACTTGCTTAGAAATCTGGCTCAGTTGAGACCTGAGTAACTGACCTGAAATTGCACATTTTGCATGGTATAAATAAGAAATTTGCAGTCAGTATAGCAACATCTGCCACATTTTGCAATAACTAACTCAGTAGGAACACATTCAGGAGTGGATGGTGGCAACAGAGGAATTGCTGAACTTAATTTTTTAAAATTTTATTTTATCAAGCTAAATCCAATGGTTTTGTCACTGGGACAGTAGTGCTCATTTACCAACCACCAGGTTATTATTAGATGTTCTTATTTCTACATAAATTCTGAACAGAAACCTCTAAATAAATCAGCATTTTCAAGTGTCACAGATGAAAGCACTTATAATTATTCAGAATATAAGGTTCAATGTGATTTTGAAATCTAGATTTCTGCTTGAAACACACTAAAATATGTATTGCATTATTTGATGAATAATTAACCAAAAAGTTAAGTTAAATTAATAAAGCCATACTAGTTCAAAGTTTAATGGAAAATCTACCCTTGCCCATCCTTTCCCCTCTTTGTCCCACTAAACACCTCCCACCACCACTTCACATTTCAGTTTAAAACATGTTTTCAAATCATGTTGATGTAGAAAGAAAACTCAGAGTATGCAAGCACAGGCAAATCAACAAAGTGTTACAGTGCTGTATGGAGCCACAGCCAGGTGTTCAGCTACTTAGACCTCAGGGCTCGCTGTGAGAAACTCACTCCTCTAGGGGCTGATGGGGTCTGTCTGTGAGAGAAGGGGAAGAACATCCTGGTGAAGAGGGCTTTAAAGTTTCTGGAGGAGGGGAACCTCAATCCATCCCAATCCTACAACTTTGATGCTAGTGGCAGTGGGACAAGCCCAGAGCCTGGAGATGGAATTCCAGACACTCCAATCAGTAAGCCAGTTTCTTTGGCCCCCAATTTAAATACCTCTATTCAAGCACATGACATCCTTGTTTCCAATCTGGAGAGACATGGATGTGACAGATGGGCCACTTGGTGGATAAAAAAATGTAGCTGGATGGTCACACTCACAAGCTGCATTCCAAGTCCAAGTGGGGGTCAGTGACAAATGGTGTCTCTCTAGGGTTAATGTTGGAGCTAGCACAGTTTAACAAAATTGTTAGTGACATGGACAGTGGGATAGAGTGCATCCTCAGCAAGTTTGCTGATAAGACAAAGCTGTGTGGTGCTGCCATCATGCTGGAGTAGAGGGATGCCATCCACAGGGATCATGACAAGCTTGAGAGGAGGGCCTGTGTGAATCTCATGGAGTTCAACAAGGCCAAGACCAAGGTCCAGCACATTAGTTGGGGAAATCCCAAGTATAGGTATAGGCTGGGAGGAGAATGGATTGGCAGACTCCCTGAGAAGAAGGACTTGAAGGTGCTGATTGATGAGAAACTCATCAGAAGCTGATAATAGAGCCCAGAAACCAATTGTATTCTGGGCTGCAGTGAAAGAACTGCAGAAAGCAGGTTGAGGGAGATGATTCTGTCCTTCTACTCTGCCCTCATGTCACCCTACCTTGGGACATGCATCTGACTCTGGGGCTCCCAACAGAAGTACATGGACCAGATGGGCAGAGTCCAGAGAAGAGACAGAAGATGATCATAGAGCTG
>VZRH01002693.1:585253-620662 GCA_013397555.1 Urocynchramus pylzowi | reverse complement strand
GACAGAAGATGATCATAGAGCTGGAGCACATCTCCTGTGAAGACAGCCAGAGAAAGCTGGGATTGAAAGAGTCAAGTATGAAGAACAGAAGGCTTTGGGAACACTTTATAGCAGTCTTCTAGCACCTAAAGGGGACAAAAAAAAAAAAAAAAAAAAGCTGGGGAAGGACTTTTGACATGAGTGTGTAGTGGTAGTACTAGGGGGAATGGCTTTAAACTGAAAGGCACAGGTTGCCCAGAGAAGCTGTGGATGTGCCATCCCTGGAAGTGTTCAAGACCAGGCTGGATGGGAGTCTAGAAAACCTGGTTTAGTGGAAGGTGTTCCTGTCCATAGCAGCGGGGCTGGAACTAGATGACTTTAAGAGCCTTTCAAACCCAAACAATGCTATGATTCTATGCATTCAAAGAAAGGGGTTTTTATAAAGTGAGAGCCAGAGTTCTTAAATTAGGTTTCAGCAACAGATTAATTTTAGATTGAATTGACATTTCCTTCCTAAATTTGTCCTTGTTCTGTCATGGTGGAACAGAAAAGGTTAATGAGAACCTGAAGTTTGCAGTCAAAAGTTCCTTGATATATTGATTATTTTTTGTTTTTCCTTGTTCAAGACATCATGTGCTTCCTAGCAGAGTCTGTGTTTCTTAAGCATACTTGTTGAAGCTGTCTACCTATGGAGCACATTTTCCAAGGCTGTACAAGCATCATATATTACTACATGCAGAGTGCTCTTAACTCTGTGAAGATGTGTTGTAGAAGCAGGGTCTCTTGCCTGCTGCTCACCACCTACAGTCTGCCAGTCCTGTTTGTCTCCAAAAGATTACACTCCTAGTTCCACATAAAGAAAGGTAATTTGGTTGGAAATTACCTTCAAAAGTGGCAGACCAGGCTTCCTCCTTGGCAAATGCTGAATGATTAATATGGTGGGTTAACAAGAAGGTACTAAGTGAAAAATACAAACACATAAAACTTCAAACAAGGGAGAGATTGTAAGATATTTTTATGATCATTTTAGATAGAATCCAAACTGTTGCTAATATGAAGTGTCATATTTTTGCCTAACTTTACAGACCATATTTAAAATTATTAAATACCAGTGAGGCATGTAACACTTCTATGTAAAGCCAAGCTGTACATAAAACTAGTATCTTATTTTAAAAGTAATCACATAGTGAATTAGGATGTAAAGTTATCTTTTGAGGGTATGAGAACAGCATTTAGTAGTCCTGTTGTTCCAACAATGGCATTGCTGTACAAATAGAGCACCACCAAACAGGTCCAGTGTAGAAACACCTGGATTTTAAAGTCTAAGTTTTCTCACATTTTAACGTATATTGGTTATAATATTTTGCAACCTGACAATTAGAATTGCTTCAAAACAAGAACAGCAGCTCAGTTTCCTGTTGAGAATATGACTAAAAAAAGTGTTTACAGTACTTCCACTGCAATCATTGGTAGATAAGTGTTTTTCCTGACCAGCTGAGGTTTGGTTGGCTGTTTTTTTCCACTTTCTTGATCAAAGCCTAAGAAATCTCTCTTCAGTCATTATTGATTACTCAATCAGATGAGTGTTCAATGGTAGTGATAAGAAAAAAAGAGATATTTACTAAATCCAGATCACCACCTGATTTGAAAATAGCTGATTATTTTTCTGTGACAGTCTATGGTGCTCAGGTTTCATCAGGAGAAACCTTAAATGGTCTTATTTTAAACACACACACACATATGTGTGTGTGTGTGTGTGTGTGTGTGTGTATAAAAAAAAAAATTTAGGTGTATCTTTTTATGGGTTCATGTTGCATCTGGCTGTTCTATTCCTAGTTTTCAGTGTTGGGGGCTGAAATTTGAAAATTGCGTGGAAAATCAAAGAGATTACAGTAAAGTCAACATCCATTCAAATCAGTCTTATGTACACATCTTAATTAATCATGTGGATAAATACTTGCACGATCAAGGCCTAAATTGTATCTTGGTTTATGTTCAAGTTCTTTATGTTAATACAGGCACTCATGATTTTTTGTAATTCTCTTCAAAGTGTCACTATTCAACAGATTAAGAACTCAGGAATAAGAAAACAAAGCAATATAAACAACAAAAAGTGATTGGTTCCAGAAGAAAAGCTCTGTTAGTTTTATGCTTAATGTATAATTTTAAATATAAAGAGAGAGATCTATGTTGAAGTATGTCTTTTCAACTCTACTGATAATCTGTTCATTTAAAAAAAAAGTTAATCCACAAATTACAGAGAAAGCATTCTGAAAACCACATGATGTCATATGATTTGATTATGATTTTAGAACTTTGTATCCTTTTCTTCACACAGCTGTACATGATCTGGGCATAATAAGTTTTTGCAAGTCAATGTATCATAGTTCATTTACTCACCCTGGAGCAAATGCAAGGTATTAAACTCCTGCATTGGGTAGAAAAGATATGAAATGAGAGAGAAAATGGTGTTTAACTCCCTTGTGATTTTTACAAATATGTGGAGAGAGAAAGGAAAGATGAAAAAGTTAAAACTCGAGTTTTGAACTTTGTCTTTCTGCCAGTATAATTTGCAGAAACATTATATGAAAGTTAAGTAATAGTAATGGTTGAGATATGAAAAAATGAGGCATTGTTCAAAACACAGAAATAGTATCTAACAAGTAGTTCTTCTTCCTACCTGTACTTAATATATATTGGAAATAGGGTTTTAATATTTTTCACCTTTTCAGTTTTCTGAGGAAATGTAAATTTACTTTCCAAGGAAGTATATTGAACAGGATAGTGGTGTTACATTGACAAGCATTCTAAAAATTCAAATTAATTTCATTCAGGTCTTACTGTAAATGCATCTTCCACACAGATATCTACAACTCATGAATACACAGAATACATATATGAGCAAGAAATTGCAGATTTATCTCTTAGACTAAATTTATTTGTAGAGAAATGCAAAATAATAAAAAGAAAAGGTTTAGTGGCACATGCAAAAACCTGAGGAAGGATTTTCGAAAGAAAAATCCCAGTGGTACAATTTGTCAAAGACCCCATAGCAGTATAGGTGTGAATTGCTTGCTTAAATGGAATTTGGACTTGATTTTTTGTAATTATGATTTAATTATATGCTCCTGAGATGCTTCTGTAAGAAACATAGCCACAATAAGCATGCTCTATGATCAATTAAAAGACGAATCAGCTTTTGCAGAAGGTGATTCAAATCGTAGAGGGGTTGAAGATGTTTACTGGTGTCCATAGATCATTTAGAGATACAGGGCAATTTCAGTCCTAAATTAGATTCCTCAGCAGGAGGTTTAATTTTTTGTAAGATAATTCAATATTTTGTGCCAAACTTCTGTTTAACTCTGAACAGAACAGAGCAGAATAGCAGCTTCCTTTGCTGCTTAGTATTGATATTGGATATTGAAAAAGCAAGCCTGTATTATTTGTCCAACCCCACAGATGGGTACTGCTTGCTCATACAGATACAGTGGACTTTCAGCCTTAAAAAAGTACCTGTTGTAACAATTCCAAAATGCCCCCTTTTATACTCAAAGAGGGATAGAAATGAAGCAATGTGTCACACAGCAGAGTCAGAAAGGCAGGTTTTTTTCAGAAAAGCAGTCTTTTCCCATGTGACATGTCAAAGAGAGATCTGCTATTTTCTTCTGGTTGGTATTAGAGGAGTCAAGGCTGACTGTATTTCCCACAGGAATATGAGGTATGGAATCTACAGGAGCAACTGATGGCTTTGCATTCATGAAACCCAAACTCTCATGAGGTATAGCTTTCAGAGCTTCTGTATCTAGGGGAGCAGATTCTGTTAGAAACTCAGAAAGAAACTGTTTCTTATGATTATTAGGAAGTATTTTAACTACTTGTGGATAGTGGCCTATGATGGTTTGATAAAACTACAACACTGAATAACAAATAAAAAAGCTATATATATGTATGTTGTATGCTTATCTAGAGAGATGCTCAAACAATATCAATTTGAAAAATTCTAGGTTTTTTGATTTGTTTTCTCTGATTCATATATTAATATAGCAGCAAAAAAATTAATAATTGCCCTGCAATCAGAATTTAGCAAACAGCTATGAAGCTGGGCATGGCATGATTTGATCTCCACATTTACTATATTTTAAATTGCTAGGGCAAAAAGAAATCCCTTGCTGAAAAACTAGGAATTGAAGAGCATAACATTAAAGGGCCAAATGTTACGATCCTGTTCTCTGAGCCAGATTCTGCTTTAAAAGAAACTTAAGAAAGTAACTTAAGAAAAATGTCACCTTTTAAAAAATTCTTTGTAGTTATTTTCCACATCATAGCATCTAATGTTAGGAGGAATTGAAGCACAAGAAGTCTGTGATGTTGACTGAGACAGTGACTCATTGGTCACTCAATGATGGCTTTCATTCAGTGAAAGCCTCAGTGATGAGGCAGAAGAACAAAGACCTGTATTTTTCACTCTGCTAGGGAGACAGTCAAAGATGTTTCAAGTAGGTACCTTTTACTAAATTCCAAGTTGAAGCCTGATTCAGGCTTAAATGCTGCCTTTAGGTATAGTCCTAAGTATGGGAGAAATGAGAATGTATAAAGCCTTTTGAGGCATTGCTGAGGAGTACCTTTAAAGTAATTTAAAAGAGATGACTTTTCTGCAGCACAGTTCCCTTTTATGCTGGAGTCAGAGTAAGGGTTTTATTCAGCTTATAGCTGCCTAAACCTGGCTGCTTTCAGACTGGTAAAGCTTTCTTACCTTAAAGAAACTAAGAGCATGGATTTAGGAAGGATTTAAGTTATCTGGATATAATGTGAATATATAAGAGAAGGGTTTATGAGCCTGTTCTGCAAAGTGTCTGTCTTCAGTGGTGGTGTAAAAGCAGGACAGGACTGTTGCTGCAGGACATAATATGTATTTTGTGGTCTCCCTCATGTGAGTAGTGCTACTTGCTTTCAGAAGAAAAAGAAAAAATAAATTATGAGTAAAAATTTATCATGAGTACTCATAATAAATTATGAGTACTAGGTGACTTCTAATTGAATGCATGTGTGCTGGGGGTCAACATACAAAAGTGAACTTTTGAATTCCCTGACAAAAGCCTGCTACTTCTGTGACCAGGACAGGCTGGTGGTAGATTTTGATAACAGCCAGATTTAAAAAAAGAAAGTGCCACATCATACAGAGGTACAAGACAGAATCACCTATTTGAAGGCTCATCATATGTTACCCTTCTGCATACAGGCTACTAAAGCAAAAAGAGTGAGGCTTTCACAGGCTTGAAGAGCTGGTGTCCAACTGGACTGTCCCCAAAAAGCAGATCTGGTTTCAGAAAGATGAAGCTCCTGACTTGAGATAGGCTCCTAGAAATGGGGTAACCTCCTGAAGATGGGACAGATGAGCAGAGACTGGTGCTGGAGCCGTGGCCACTAACAGCTGAGGCAAGCAACACTGAGTGATGGCACAGCAGGAACCAGCATGACTTTCTGCCCAACTGACCCAGTGCAGTGGCCACCTCCCCACTGAAAGTCAAGGGAGTGGGTATGTGAAACTATAGAGTGGGCTAAAGACTGTTGTCTTCTTTGTTCTTGAATAAAGCTGCAGACAGACAATCAAGGTGCTAGTATTCAAAGGTGTACCTTTGAATCAGCCTTCATCATCCCAGCAGTTGTTACTGTAAACAGGAGCCCATGAGACAATAAGGTTTATGCATTTGTTTCTCCCCCCAGAGAGTTGTTTCAGATTCCCTGATATGTGTCTGGAAGAAGCACAGGTATGTCTTCATCACTGCAGGAGGTTATCCCTTGAATTGTCAGATTCTAAATTAATTATTTTAAAGGATGTGCTATATTACTTCCTAAACAAGATTTTTTTTTTTTTTTTGCTATTAAAAAGTGCATCTTATGCCTGATTTATTGCTATGCTAGTCTTTAGGATGTTTCCTCTCTGTCAGTTCAATAGTCCATAATAGTCCTTACTCTTCTGTCCCCCATCTGAACACACACACAAACACATACACACACACTTCCATGGCTTGAATCCTATGACTTTTCTAATTCATGTACCTTCACAAAATTAGCCACTCGATATCAATACCTTCATGGAAATATTTCAGGATAATACTAACTTCACTAAAATATTACAGAATAAAGAATGAAATTTGTATGTCACCCTTCCACCCTTTCACTCCCCTTTCTCTCTAAACCTATTTTTGCTCTCAGTTATGTAAGGACAAGGAAGTGGCATATTTTTTTTGTTGTGTTTTTTAAAGTTTGTTTGTTTGTTTGTTTATTGAGGTTTTTTGTTTGTTTTTTTTTTTTTTTTTTTTTAAGTTTTTTTTTTTTTTTTTTTTTAAGTTTTTTTTTTTTTTTTTTTTTAAGTTTTTTTTTTTTTTTTTTTTTAAGTTTTTTTTTTTTTTTTTTTTTAAGTTTTTTTTTTTTTTTTTTTTTGTAAACTAGCTAAATTTCTGTGGTATACATATTTCTGCATGAAAAAACCCTCTGAGTCTCAGTTCCCTCTTTCCCTGGCAGAGATGACTTCTCAGAAGATCCAAGCTCTGCAATATCAGTGTGTTGTTAATATCTCTTCTGTAAACTCTTAAGTGAATCTGGCAGTCGGTAGTGATTATTAACCTTGCACTGAACCAGCAATTAATCTGTTCAGGCTGCAGAGGAAGAAGAAAGAGAGAGAGAAAGAATGAGAGAACACAACCTGCTCTGGCTCAGTGATTCTGGTGAATCTGAGTACCCTGGCCTGATATTGTTTAAACTCATTAGTATTCTCTATCTAATCTGCAGATTTAATTCATTACATACATCATTTCCCCATAGCCTATACACCCATTTGTAATTTCTTTGACATATTTTTCATCTGCATGCTTTATCCTTGGCAGAGAAAACATGAGGTTAGGAAACAAAACCTTTGATAAATATGCATTTAGTGGTGTGTGAAGTAATAATAGAAAAAATCCCCTAAGCTTTTTTCTTCCATGCTGCATTCTGCTGCATCATCCTGACCACAGAGTGAAGCAAAATTTGGCTCTGTATACCTTTAAAATTATCTTATTGCTGTTGGCATCTCATTGAAATTTATGGATGATGCATTATCATTTTATTGTCAAGTTAGAAATGAGTAAATATAACTGCATTTTCCAATATTATTGGACTTATCTTTCTGGGGAGACCAGAAGGGTAAGTAATTTATGACTGTATCTTTACCTAATCTCACACATTTGTTAGATGCAGGAAATTCAGAGGTCTCATCACCTAAAGGCAAAGGTGCAAACCAATCAAGCATGTAAGAGTGGCTGCATGGAGCCAGTGAAGAAAATGCAGAGCTGTTTCCAGCTTTCACCAGCACCAGTTGTCCACAGAAGAGCGAAAGTGAAAGAAAAGTATATAAAGAAAAATAATTTTCCTGTTTAATTACCCAGCAGTCTATAGCTCTTGGCTTTCCTGATCCAAAGGATCAAGTTTTCTTTGTTTCTCAAATTTTTAGCATCTACAGTATCCTGTGGCTAGTTGGGAAACTTCTACCTATATATGGTATAAATATTTTAATTTTTTTTTTTTTTTTAATAGCCCTTTTTCGTTTCGTTATGGCCTTAAATTCTTTTTCTAAGACAAAAAGAAAAATTATTTTCTCTTTTCTGAGTCAATGCCAGTCACAATATTTATACAGCTCCATCATACAACCCCTCAGTCATTTCTTTGCCTAGATGAGAAGACTTAGTCTATTCAATCTTTGCTTGTTCAGGAGCTGTTCCACAACTTTTNAGGGCTATGTGCTATATTGTTACACATGAATTTACCCCTGGATTGAAAGCAAAATCTGGTTTGGTTTTTTGGTTTTGGTGGTTTTTTATTTGTTTTTTTTTTTTTTTTTTTTTTTTTTTTTTTTTTTGTAGCTGTCTCCAAGCCTTTTCCTATTCTGCTACATTCTTTTTGAGATGAAGAGACCAGAACTGCATATAACATTGAAGATGCTGACACACACTGAAATTATACAGTGGATGAATGTGTAATTACATCCTTTCCTCTCCACTTACTGCAAGTTTTTCTATCATCCTCAGACACCTCTATGCAACCTCTTCTTGCTCTGTGAAAATAAACACCTTCCAGGGGTAATGATTTAGGTACTCTGTAAGACTGCTAAAGCCATTAGGTACCTCCCAGTCTCACCTCACTTTATAGGTAGTATATCTTCATAATAAGCCACCATGACTACATGTGTAATTTTATTCTGTATGTCTTGAGATTGCATTTTGCCTTTTGTAAACATGAGACAGCTTGCAAAATTCTCTTTAGCTGTGATCAGAAACATTTACATTCTTTGAGCATCTCAGTTCTTCCCGATGTCCCCTTGCTTGTTGATATATATTATCACATAATCATTTGCCTGATTTGTCTCAAAATCCCAGGAGAGATATAGGAACCATCTTTGCTTCTAGGCTGCTGAGACCCTTCATATTATATTTTGGGTTTTTTTTGTTTAATGAGTTTTTTTTCTGTAGCTTTTGCAATGGACTTTTTTGATTCAGAGAGCCCTATCTGTAGTAAAGTCTTTCACAGACAGGTCTAGTGAGAAATCTTCAAGGTTGATCATTACCTGAGGAATTTACTAATCATAATTTATCATATTAAAAATATGTATTCAAAGCACATAATTGAAAAAGTGTCTCAATACTCTCAGTTCATTGAAACACAGATTATTTCAAAACAAATTCTTATGGTTAACTGTTATATGGGTCTGATTTGATGAAAAAACCTCATATATTTTCAAGTGAAAGAAGATTTGTAGGGAGTGGTAATGTTTGTAATTTGGCCTATTTCTATAACACAAACAAACAAAGCAAAAGCAAACAAATTTAACAACCCAAAAAAACCCAAACTAGCATCCTCTCTTGTAGTAGTAATGACAAGGAGAAATCCATCTTGGAGGTCTTAAGTTCCTTATAGATATGAGGTGACATCAAGAGATGTGCCACCATTGAAGTTCTTAGTGCCAAATATTTCAGATGGCAAAAGCCACATTGAATTCTAAGGGTTCCTATAGATGGATTCCTGAAAAGGCAAAAATTGGCGCAGACATACATGGAAGAATATACATATATATATATATATATATATATATATATATACAAACAACTCTCCCACTCTCAGTTACAACCCCCTTGCTTCTGGGCTCATATGGGATTAAGTTGGTGATTTTCTAGTCATAACAATTTTCCTCAGTCTTCTTTGGTCCTTGGGATGCCTGCTATCTGTTGACTTTTCTTAGCACTTGCATGAGCCACAGTATCTCAGCTCCTTACACAACATGAAAGATCAGTCTCCAGAGTCAATGCTGTAGCTCTGTAGATGCTGACTGAGAAAAGAATTCCTCAGAACATCTAAATACATAACAGATAAAATGAATATCATTTAGTCACCCTGTGTTGCTGAACACACAGTGGTACCAGGAGGACATGCAGGCTCTTCAGACAGTCATTACCTAGCCCATTTAGTTTCTGGAAGTTTTAATTCTCTAAACTGTAAAATCAAATAATAACACCCATTTTCTTAATCACTTCTAAATTATTCTGTATAGGTATAAGCACCTATTACTGACTGATTTTAGAGAAACAGCAAGCTATTCCATTTGCTGTCCATATGCAATTGAACAGTATTCATAGCACTTTAAAATTTATTTTTTTAATGGATTATGTCCTATATGTCAGTGATTCTAGCTGTACCAAATTGCCAGTATGTTTTAGGCAAAATTCTTATGTGAAGAGCAGGTGTCTCACACACAGCTTAACTTGGAACTCTCCAAAGCAATGTCACATAGTTCCACTGGAAGTGGCAGCTCCTTTCATCAGAGATGCAGAGCTTCAGTAGTTATCAAGCTTGGAGGATGAGATAGCATTAGCTTTGAGTACGAATAGTTTGGGGGTTTTTGTGTGATTCCCTATGAAAATAAGTCTTATGTAATTGTGTATTGTCTAATATATTTGTAATAACATTTATGTATTTGTCTATTCCCATTTGTCTTTTTCTTTATCTGTCAATCAGTTTTCTCCAGAATTACTTATAAGCCCTTTCATTATTTTCAACCAAATTTCAAAGTGTAGCAAGAAGACCATTATGGACAATAAAATATTTCTTAAGTATACATTAGAATATTAAATTAGCACACCTAATGAGAAAAAAAGTAGGAAGAACTCAGCCTCAAATCTTCCATTTGGTAGTAGCTAGATTGTTGTCCATAATGAACCTTCCAGAACTATTTTTCCTCAGACGAACATTTCAAAATGAATCACTGAGAATGTAGGTATACAAACAGGTGTGAAACTAGGTTTTATTTCTTTTCCTTCTTATTGAACAATTTGATAACCTCTTTCATGACTCTAAGGTTTTCCAAAATATTTTTTGTGTCTGATGAGGAAGTCTGCACGTTGATCCATGCTCTAGAACGTAGTCAATATTATGAAAAAAGGGAAGTTGTGCATTGTTTTCTTAGTCTCAAGACTCTGTTAAAACAAAGCCTGATTCTACACTAGAAATTAGCTTCCAAAAGACTTCTAACTTTTCTTCCTCTTTCAGAGGCTTTATTAGGAATCATCCTGTATTCACTGTTGATAACTTGGACCACAGTACAGGGGAGATATATTTATGGCAATTGATGCAGAAAGATCTTGGAGTACAATTAATTTTCAGGAAAGACTAGAATAATTCAGTCTGCCCACACCTCCATATATCCTGACAAAATTTTTCCACCATAATTAGAATGACATTCAAAATAACAGCTACCATTTTCCCTGAAAACATAAACAAACAAACCTTCCCCAATTAGTTTCACAAGATGACTGAGCGAGCAGAGCTAAAGATTCCATTAGGAGCTTACTATGCTAATCTAATTAGCCTGGGAAACACTCACATATTATGGAACCGGAATCAATAAAAATTCTGAAAAGCTAGATTTACACTTCAGTCACAAAAAGGATTATGCAGACATTTCGCCATTCTTTTGCTTATAATTTTCATGAGCAATAAGCAGAACAAACACAGTTCTTATCTGAAGGGTCACATGTAAATATGCATGACATGGTCTGAATATTCTTTGACATGAAAAAAATTAGCAGAATTAATTTACGAGCTTTAATGTAATCCATAAACAATTCACACACTGTGTTGTTTTTTTCAGTGAGGGGAAAATATATTCAGCCTCCTAAAATAATTTTGGAGCTTTTAACAATTAGAAATTCTTCAAAATCTAGATTCCACTTCTACCAGTTATATAAGCTTATGTGGAACTAACTCATAAGTGTGCTCTCAACAGTCGTCAAAGTAACGGGAGCTCATCTTTGTGGTTTTTGCATCATAGCTTTTAGTGAAAGAAGAAAATACTACCCTTAAATCAGCAACAGAAATTGCAGGAAGTGGCTTAGCTGCTTTCAAGGACAGAGACTCTGAAGCATGTTACAAAGCATGAGAAATTTCCTTGAACTCTTCCACCCACAGTGAAATCTGCATTTAGTTTACAGAACAAAATGAAGTAAATCTGCATGAAGTAATATGTAGTTATAAACATGCAAACGCTTTCAGACAACAGTGATATTGAAAAAAATCAGCACTGAAGAAGCAGCATGTCAGCATGATTGTTGAAAAAGTTTTGTTACAGTGAAATTATGTGTCAATGTGCCCTTCATCATCCCTTCAGCCACTCCACACTGCTTGTCCGGTCAACAAATCTGCCTCATTCTGAAGCTTCTGTCTCCCTCTTGCCTATTATTTTGCTATGCATCAGGTAGCTTCTAGGCAGCTTAATTGTTTCTTCACACTATGTAAACCATTTAACTTCTCTGGCATCCTGCAGAAATTAAGCTCATTATGGACCCAGTGGCCCAAATGACACCACTTTCCCACAAGGTGCAGCAGGGAACCGTATTAGTGGTAAAGCTCAAAGGAAAAAATATATCACCTGTGACACATGGCTGTAGAGGGACTAGAAGAAGAAAGTGATTTGTCAAATTATATTTGTAGTGGTCAAGTGAGGTTAAAAATGGTCAAGGGTTACAAATACTGATCCAGAATCTTGTCAGAAAAACTGGCAAGGGTTATTGTTTTTCATTATGATGCAACCCCCCATTCCCACCTCCTCCTCCCTGATTTCCCCTCTACATTCTGCCATCCTAAGACATCTGAAATCCTTATCCTTTGACCTAAATTGGAATGAAATTAGTTAAACAGTAGACTAAATGTAAGAGACTAAATGAGAAAGGGGGAGAAATCCAGACATTATTATTCAGTAGGATTTGTTGGTCAAATAAAGATTAAATTGAGTGAAAGTGATAGAATTTTGCCCAGCATTTGTTTGAAAGCTAGTCTTTTTGGGTTAGAATGGTGTTGAATCTGAGTGTTCCAAAATGTAATTCAGAACACGATTTTCTCTAAATGTACTTGCCAGAGGTAAATGTAATAATTTATGGAGTGTGCAGAAAATGTTTTCTTCAGCTATTTGCTATTCAGAAAAGGTTTTCCTTTGCTCTTACTGTTAGGCTTTTATGCTGGCAGTCTTATTAAGGTCAAGCCCTATCAAAATATTACCTCTGGGGTCAAAAGGGGAGTGTAGTCCTTCCCAAGGCTATTACACATTTTGGTGATCAACTGCTAGAGGGCACTTAAGAGAGATCCAGAGCAGCACACCAGCCCCTGGAGAATGAAACAACATCTAGTTTTTGACAGCTTCCTGTAGTCATGAACTGGGAGATTTATGAGGTTAGATTTGATCTCTAGTCCTGTCTAAAGCCAGGTATGCTGCATGCTGCATTACTAAACAGGCTAGTAGGCAAAGCTAATATAGCTTCTTAAAGGTGAACTTGAAAGGCTACTTTTAAATCTCCAGCTAGCTAGCTAAATCCATTTTAATGCCAGCTGTGAGAATTAGGGAAATGCAATCTCACAGGTACATTTTATTAAAGCAAACAGCTAAAGCAAAACTCTTTCTACTTTCTGGTAATGTTTCTTCAGCATCAATGGAGGCACAAGCCTAGAAAAAGTGAATTTTCATTCACGTTGTTTAAAATTTTTAATATTTTCCTGTGTTGAAAGTAGTTGGGACCATCTCTTCACCCTGTTCTGTAACACCTAGATCAGTATGGTCTGACTCAGCACCTTAAGCATGCTAGGAACTTCTAAAACTTTCATACTCTTTTTATGTTGTGTTCCATTAATTTAAACAATTAAAAATTAAGTGAGAAATCTAGTAACCTCCTCATAAAGAAAAGTGTAGAGAGAAAAATTGTTAAATGACACCTTACACTTCTGTGACACCTTACACTTCTATATTATGTACTGTGAAACAAAAAGTGAAGATTAAAATACATTCAAGTGCTTGAACAGCATCAAAATCAGCCTCAGTATTTTACAGATATGATAAAACTGCTGAAGTAACTATGAAACACACAGTTTCTTGTATTTGATTGGAGCACAACTTTGAATTGGCCTGTAATTATTACTAGTGCCCCAAAATCTGGTACTTGAAATCCCAGACCTCAAAGTCTGTGAATAAACCTTATGTCAGTCAAATAATAAGTGAAAGGAAAAAAGGGCTTCACAGAAAAAGGGGCTTCTTTACAGGAGACAGAATTATTTTGCCATTTGCAAACAGAAGAGAAAATAACTTCAGGAAGAAAAGTAAAAAGTATATTTCTGAAAAACCCCAAAAGATAAATTCTGTAGGATTTATCCAAAAGGAGGATCTATGAGGCATGTGATCATACAACAGAGAGTGATACTTTTTACAGTCCTTACTGGGTTTGTGTTGCTATCGACTTCCATTCTTCCTGAATAAAGCCTTACTTCAACTAGCAACCCCACTAAAACCAATAGGCATGCTAATCTGACTCTCATCAGTGCTAAACAGATCTTTGCATTTTACAAGGCTGTAATTCACTATTCTCTAAGTACAAAAAAATGGTTCAGACTTTCCCTTAGTATTTACCTTTTCCCCCTCATTTCTTAATTACACTGAAATGCTAAAAGGCTTTCTGACTGCAATATTTTATTTCCTTGCCTTTATTTGATATTGTTTCACCAGAAATATTATCAGTTATGAAGATGATAAATGACTGGGTGTCTTTCCAGAAGCTGCTTCAGCAAGCTGTCAGACATGAGATTTATTCCTGACCTTAAGGTCAGGATTAGTCTTACCATCAAAATACCAAACAAAACAGGAGAGTGAGACTTAGTTTACTGAGAAATGGTGCAACTTGTCAGGAGTGGTAGTGTGTTGTTACTTGATAATTAGTTCAAGACAAGCTTGAAGCTGCTTCAAAGTACATTTTAAATCAGACCATACTAAAGAGTCTTTGGGGAGGCATCAGTAACAATTCACTGGAAGAATAGGATGCTGTGAATGCTTGTTATTCAAGTATTTGCTTTCCTTATGCATGAGTTATATGGAAGCAGTAAGAACATATTTCTTCTTTTTCTCTCCCTTTGATGCAGATAAAAATACAAGTCAGCCAAAACACACAGTGAACTAAGAAAGGTGAAGCAAAACTCTCTGCAGACTTTAATCCAATTTCTAGGTTACCAGAGATGATGAAAATAAAAATAACTAATGAAAAAATCCGGAGTATGTATCTTTCTAAACTGGCATAATATGGAACTTCAAACAAGAACAAATACAAGGAAAATAATTTAAGGTCTCTGGGATTTTTGATGCAAGTTTGCAAAATGCCATGGATGCTGAGTTCCTAGTCCATAAATAAGACCATGTATGAAACAAAAAAAACCCAAAAAAACCATGACAGTCACGAAAGTCTTGTTAACATTAAACAAATTAAGAAAATATTGCATTCATACTTTATAAAGTAACTGATTTTTTTCATTAATTTAAATATGAAGAACTTCTTAATGCAAAGTTTATATTATCATCAGTTTTCACTTCAAATCAAAGAACTCTAAAAGATATTTTTGAAGCTCTATTATTCATCAAAACTTAAGGGAAGTTAATGAATTATGTATTTCACAGAGTTAACAGGGTTGGTGAGTGTATATTTTTTACACATTTTATTTTTGTCATATTATCATCTTGAAGTAATATAGTAATTCTAAATAAATGTCAGGCTTATCAAATACAACAATCTGTTCAGTATTTTTTTTGTGTCATTAATAAGATGTTGTAGTTTGGATTCTGATTGCTCATAGACTAACAACTGACTGATACATATTTTAATAGGAGGTTAGGTTCACTGAAAGATTTATGCTTGTCTGCAGTGATCATACAATCAGAAAACCATAGAATGGTCAAGAATGGAAAGGGTATCTGGAGGTCATTTGATCCAACTTCCCTGCTAAAGCAGGTTCACACAGAGCTGGCTGCCCTGGACCATGTCCATCTGAATTTTAAATGTCTCCAAGGATGGATACTCCACAACTTTCCTGGGCAATCTCTGCCAGGCCTTGGTCACCCTTACATTATAAAAGTGTTTGCTGATGTTCAGAGACAACTTAACTGTGTTTCAGTGTGCACCCATTACCCCTGGCCCTGTCACTGAGCACATTGAAAAGAACCTGGCTCAGTTGTCTTTATACCTTTCCCTCAGATATTTATATACATTAATGAGATCCCCCTGAGCTTTCTCATCTCCAGGCTGAACAGCCTCAATTCGCTCAGGCTTTCCCCACAAGAGAAATGCTCCAGTCCCTTCATGGTCTTTGTGGCCTTTTGCCTGACTCTCTCCACATGTACTGAGGAGCCCAAAACTGTGGAACACTCTGGGCATGGCCTGACCAGTGCTAAGCAGAGGTGAAGAATCACTTTTCTCATCCTACTGACAACATGTCTCCTAAAACATCCCATGCTACCCTCAGCCTTCTTCACTGCAAAGGAATGGTACCAGCTCACGTTCAGTTTGGTGTCCATCAAGTGCCCGGGTCCTTTTCTGCAAAGCTGCTTTCCAGCTGGGTGATTCCCTGCATATATACTGGTGCATGGAGCTGTTCCTCCCCAGCTGCAAAACTTTGCATTTTCCCTTGAAAATTTCCCTGTCAGCTCATTTCTCTAGCCTGATGAGGTCTCCCTTGAGGGCAGCACAACCCTCTGGTTCATCAACCACTCTTCCCAGTTCTATAACATAAGCAAACTTGCTGTATGGCCTCATCCACTTTTTCTTGCAGATCAGGTGGCCTTTGGGAGACACCCATATCACCTGTGCCTTTCTGCTGGCATGACACCTGTATCAGTGATGAAGGCCTATGCTCCTTTTCTTTTCTGAACTGCACAGAACCTAGTCATGGAGCACTTTCAGGATATTTTGGTGGTCAAAATAAATTTTTCCATACTTTTATTCTTCTCTGAAATTCATTGCTTTTGCTCTTTGGAGGTGTAACCACGAAGGAATGATAAAGGAATATATGCACATCATATGCTTTCACTTTTTCTAAGACATGTACCATAACTGTATTCTGTCGGGTACAAGACATGATGTACTGGTGACCTGAGGGGTTTACACTACAAGGCACGTGATAAACAACATTTTCTGTATGGTTATGGCAAAAACCATTCTGATATTCATTGGGACTGCATTAAGCAATGCTTTCCTTATGTCTGAATTCATGCCAGAGTTAGATACCCAAGCATAAATTACACGCATTTATGCCAAGAATAACTCCTCTGTGATTTCAGTAAAACCTCCATAAAAACAAGCATACTGTCTATTTTTAAAAATGCTTTAGATGTCTATACATTAATGCTTGGT
This sequence comes from Urocynchramus pylzowi, assembly GCA_013397555.1. Lineage (NCBI taxonomy): Eukaryota > Metazoa > Chordata > Aves > Passeriformes > Fringillidae > Urocynchramus > Urocynchramus pylzowi. Next base: position 603,941 of record VZRH01002693.1, on the reverse strand, counting down.
TGTAGAATATCTAACAGGGTTCAGCAAGTGGTTAGATATGATATTGTCACAAATTTTATATAAAAATAAAAGCAGAAAATAAACCTTTGTACTTCTACTCCTTTATAAAACAGTGTGAATTTTTTATCTTTAGAAATAATCCCACTGGTTTTATCCAGGAGGAGGGAGATTCTACAAAGCTACAAAGAAATAGGTAAGATCTTTATCAGATGTGGTATTCCATTATCTGCTACTATTGACAACTTCTACCATTGACCTAATCTGTGATATGAGAGGAAAAGAGAAGTGGCACAAAACTCACTATATCAAGACTTAAGCTCATGAAAAGGGAAAATCAAATAATAATGATAAAAAAGTTATTAAGCACTGAAACAAATAAAGTATAGACTCTCAAAGATCACAAATAAATATTTGACTGACCACTGTGTGAAGAGGGGGAAAAAAACCTAAATTAGAAACAAAACTGGGTCTGTGTCCTTCCTGCGCTGAGGATCTCAGAGCTGGACACAGCATTCCAGGTGGGGTCTCATTAGAGCAGAATAGAAAGGGAGAGTCCCCTCCCTTGCCCTGCTGCTTTTGATGCAATTGTCTTTCTGGGCTGCAAGCTCACATTGCTATGTCCATCCTCCCCTCCATCAGCACTCCCAGGTGCATTTTGGCAGGGCTGCTTTTGATCTGTCCATCTCTCAGCCTGGGTTGATACTGGAAGTTGCCTGGACCCTTGTGCAGGACCTTGCACTTGTCTAAATCTTATGAGATTCCCATGGGTTCCCTTCTTGAGCTTGTCCCTCTGGATAGCTTGTCCCTATTGTCCCATCCCTCAGGCGCACCAAATGCACCATTCAGTGTGGTGTAGTTTGCAAAGTAGTTGGGGATGCCCTCAATCCCCTTGTCTATGTCATTGATTAATTGAATAGCATTATTTGAATAGCACTGGTCCCAGTCCAGACTCCTGAGGGGCATCATTTGTCACTAATATTCCTTGGGATGCTGAGCCGTCGACCACTACCTTCTGGATGCTGCTGCCCTACCAATTCCTTCTTCACCCATCAAATCTATCTCACTTCAATTTGGAAAGACTGTTACTATGACAAAGGCCTTTCAGACCTTGGGTAGGTGCCATCTGTAGCCCTCTCCCTGACCACCAATGTAGTCATTCCATCATAGAAGGCCACCAGGACTTGCCCATGGTGAAGCCATGCTAGCAATCTTGAATCACCTCCATGTCCCTCATGGGCCTTATGATAGCTTCTCCTTTTCCATGATTTTTCTAGTGACAAAGGTGAGGGTGATGGGTTGGTTCTCCCTTCTACTCCAGACAACTAAAAACATTTTCATATGTCAGATTATGTCCCAAACAACAAATTCAGACTCATGATGAAGAAAATGATAACACCTGTATGACTTGTAACACCACACAGAATACGGCAAAGTGTGGCACATGTGAGTACTAGGAATTTCAGATCAATGTATAAAAGTAGTACTTTATTGAATAGAGAATATCAGTCATGATGCAAAGCTTTCTTTAGAAAACCAAACCCCAAAGAAATTAAAAAAAACTGTCAATGTGTTTGGGAATGACACAACACTAAGTTAACAACAAAATACCCACTGAATTATTAGCTAGGAAGAAAAAAATTGGTCCGACATTATCACTTTATTTTGTTGTGTATTGACTTCTGTAATTTCTTCAAAGATAGAAACGAAGGGAAATAGAATGAAATATGTTCTACCTCTTCCTCTTTACAATTTATGAAATCCTACCTCTGACCACTAAAAACACACATACTGTTTTATCATGAAGCAAATATTCCTCCCTCAATAATCTCCTCCATGGAAATAAAATTTGAATTTATCCTTTTCAAAGGAGAAAAAAATACGGTCTTGACATGACATTTGCATTGCAATGAAAGAGTCAATGAATCTGTGATAATGAATTAGCATTGAATTAATGCAAAATGGTACACTTTCTCCTGTATTCTTAAATGTGAGCAAAGGAACTTATATGATCTTTCACATGATCTTTGAGGAGATCTGATCTTAGCAAAATTCTTGAGATGGAATGAATTGACACTCCCTGAACTCTTTGCAGATGAGGCATTTAAAACAAAACTTGAATCTATGTGTGCCTGTGAAATTATTCAGGATTCTTTAGGTAAATTATGCAAAAACAACATCCGACACCTTAATAAATTTATCGAATCATCTAGAAAAACTATACTAAGAAATTAATGAAAAAGATAGAATAGTATGCCTTTCTTTCTACCTCTGATTTTAGTTGCAGATGGATGCAAAGAAGCTTTTTGAGGTGAATTATCAGAAGAGAGAAATACTTTTTTTGACAGAAACAGGTGGTGATATAATAATGATTCTACAGAATATGTAAGGATTACTGTGTCTGTCAGTATACTAAAGAAATTTGAAGATTAATGCACTCTTTCATTCTTACCCATATGATGTGACTGATTCTGTAGTGGCTTATTCCATGTTGTGAATACACATCTGTTGGAATTAGATGAACTTACTTGAGAGAGAACTGTAGAATAAGAAAAGCCAAGAGGAATTTTAGTCTGAGTTAACTATAAAAGAAGCAGAGATGTGTAATGGTCTGGTATGGTCATGGTATGAAAGGCACCACTCATATTGGGCCATAAAGGAAACAGAGACTTATATTAGACACTTACAGTTGACTTTCATATACTTTCTACTGCAATTTCCATAACATGGTTTTTATAGAAATCACTTTATTTCACATGGTAAATGCCCTTAAGGTTGAGTTTGGGTACAGAAACCAGTCTCTAACACTGACAGTGTCTAGTATTTGCAGCAATACCTGAAATGGCAGTATTTAAGTGGGCCTTTTACTTTATTTCTAGGTCCTCAAAGGGAAAATATAATCTGTTGGAAAAAATAGTAGCTCTTTTTCTTGAGGAGATATCTCTGTTGCTGCTACATGTATATATATTGCATGCCATTATTTTCTATTCTCTTGATAAATATATTAAAAATAATGCTTTTATGCCTTTTTATATTTATTTATCTTTCCTCAAGACAGCTAAAGTTAACTGTATACTATATACAATAGTATATGGTACTATAAACTATTTTGCTATTCAATGAAATGCTATTTTTATATTTTTCTGCAAAGTTGCTGTACAGCTCTAATGTTTCAGACCATAGATGTTTATTTTTAAAGAAGGGATAAGGATTTTCTGTACATATCATTTATGTCTGGATACTTTGAAAACACATTCCAGCAATAAATACTGCAGGTAGTTTCAAACTGTATGTGAAGGTGCAGGAGATAATGAATAAAACATTTTTTCTAACATCTGTGATTCATTGTTCTACCTGATAATTTCTTATGTCAATAATATATGTGATGTATGTAAACATATATGTCATGCAAGAAATGCTGAATTAAAGCAACCTTTACAAAGAAAATATTTCTTAAAACTATTTTGTTATTAGACTGGGAAAGGGAAAAGACAGATGAACTTATTCAGTATTTATGAATAAATGAAAGAAGACAGGAAGATCTTAGGGTTTCACAGTGTGTATCAATACCAAACAAGTTGTCCTTATTCCATATTATAATTTTTATGTCTCTATAACAGTATGGCAACCCTTATTTTAGAGGAGAGAGCTGAGACAATGAAAGAAGGTAGTAATGTTTCTTTTTCTGAGAAAACTGCATTACTAACTTTCCCTTATATCTAAAGAGACACACTTCTAAATGTAGCAAAACAACTCAAGATATCACAGCTCCTTAAGATCTCTGCTACATCATGTCATAAATTACATCATTATACCTCTTTGGGTATTATATATCCAGATTTAGGAAAGAAAGAAGTACTACTGGCAAAGAATCACTTAACAGAATGAGCAGTTCTATGTCAATGTTTCTAAACATTCTAATTCTGAAGGCAAAAAATCACACACACACACAAATTATGCTCCTTATTAATTTATTAGAGGTGCATGCTCTTTTCTTGGAGAGGAAAAACAAAAATTGCAAAACCCCATAAGTCAAAATTTAAATTTCACAATATGGTATCCAGAGATTTCCTTTTAAAGAGATAAGTCTGTCACATACATAATGTCGATTTATAGCAACACAGATATTAATGCAATGACAAACCCACCAAACCTCACCAACACCTTGCTAAAAATCTTTGCCCTTCATTAAGAAGTGCTCTGTTTCCTAAACTGGATTACTACAATATTGGATATAAATCAGTGATAAAGCCTAATTTTCATACACATGCATGGTTTTGTATTAGCACCTGGGCTATGGTGGTTTTAAGGGGAGAAAAAAATATTTATATAGGATATGAGCTGATCTCTAGATAATTTTAAATGCTTAGGAGTCAAATTCTACTAAACTCCAGAAGTCATGCTCAAATACTTCCATGCAGTGAAGCAGATCTTTCAGCTGTCAGGTGTCTGCTGTCACATCTTCATGCTGTAGGAACACACTGACACAGGAAGCACTGAACAATGACAGATCAAAGTCACAAGGAATAAAACAGGTTTAGGAATTCTGCAGGTGTCAATTTAGCTTCTTAACAGATATAAAAATAAAAAAAACCAAAACCTATTTTATATTACCAGAGTGGTTTCAAACACAAAATAAATCCAGTTCCTTTACTGGAATGATTTCAGGTCAAGAAATGCATTTTTAAGTACTTTGGAGAGGTAAGGCCTTTGCAATTCACCTTATGAGATTGGTGAAAGTGAACACCTTCTACCACCTTCTACCGTGGTAATGTCAAAAGTTGTTTTCTTAGGAACAAGCCCATCTCCCTGGTCACTTCATTTTCCAGAACATTCTGATTTGGTAATGTGTCACTAGAGGGTGCTGCAAAGTTGTTTTCTGATATGTTATACAGATAACTAGTATTTATTTTAATGTTTGTAGAAAATACAGGTTTAAACTTTCTGGATAGAAAATCTCTATGAAGTACTGATGAACTATCACTGGCTGATAGGCTTGAATGTCATAATCTGCAAGAAAGGTGAAAAAAATTTCAAGTTTAAATGAGAGACCCAAACAATAAGTTAATGAATAATAGTATGTTTTAGGTTTTCATTATATTCATCAGAAAGGGTCTTGATTAGGACACCTTTGCACAATTATAAAATAGTTAAAATTTATTTCAAGCATGTCTTCTGACCATTATTAGCATGTTATTATGTTGAATCAAGAAGACTAATTAAGAAGGTAAGAACTGTACTTTTCTGGACAGACTGAAGTAAAATCTTGTTCTTTAATAGAAGATGAGGACCAGGCCTTTTTTTCATTGTTTCTACTAAGACTTCTCAATGGAAACAACGAACCAATAGAAGAAATAGTGTGTGATGTGATGTTGGCTGAATTGTGTAATAAATAATACAAATCACATCTTACACTTCTGAACTATCATGTGTACTTCTTACCTCTTACTTTGCCAAATCACTAAATTACAGTGAGGGGCACCTACAATATCTTGACTTCTGGCAGATTTAGGACACTGTGAGAAATAGTAGAGAAAACAGCTGCCAGTTAAAAGCCCTCTGTAAGATAATTATCCGTGAGATAATTGAAGAGTGATACAGGAGTATGTGTGATTAATGTATTTGTTTGGTTGCCATAATTTCAGCTAAATACAGTTCAGATGTGATAGCAGTACATGGAGCTGAAGGCTTAGAAAAGAAGCCCATCTTATTCATGTGCATCCTCTTTACATTTGTTTGATAACTTTGTTCTGCCAGCTTTCCCTTGTGATAGCTTTATTAAAATTAATTTCCAATGCACTTCAAACCACTAATTACTGCCCAGTAACAAACTATGTTTACAGACACTGTTTTTGAACTTAAAGGGACTCATGCAAGACACCATAATGTATTTAGAGACCTATAAATCCCCAGGACCTGCTGCTGGCACAGCAGTGCAAGTCACTGCCTCGGCTTGCAGCCCTGGAGCTCTGATATGCACTGCTGGAACCATGGCACAAAGGTTTGGGAGCAATGTCTCTCAGCAAGGAAAGAGCTGCCCTGCTCACAAGAGGGCTAATATGGTTGTGAAATGCACAGATTTAACATGTTGCTTGGAAAAAAAATTCAGGAATTGTGTTTTTTGCCTGCACAGTCGTTTGCAGGGAGGTGTGGGCTCTCTCTGCTACATGGCCATGTTTGTGCAGAGGTGTGCCCCAGATGAAGAGCAGCTCCTATCAAGCTCTGGCCCAATGTGCTGGCTGCTGGCTCCCCCTGAGAAGCTTCCCCTGCTGCTGTGGCATGCAAGCTACCCCTCCTCTGGCACCTCAGGTTGCCCACAGCATTCTGACCTTTCTCAGAGGTGAGTCTCTTCACTTTCCCTGTCAAGCTCAGACTCTCTTTTCTATCAGGCAACAAAAGAATGCAATGCGAACCTTTGCACACTATTCCACGTAACTGTTGGACTCTAGGAGCTCCTCACAATGCTTTTCAGTCCTCTAGGGCTTTGAAAACAGCATGAAAGGGCTAGAAATAGGGTGGAGGGGAATATTTTCAGCAAGGTCACAAAAATGATCTAGTTGTTATTGACATTTTTGCCTCTTACAGCCACCCATCTAAGAATAAAGTGAAATCCTTGTCATTTATCTCCCTCAGTGTATCCTAACCCTGTCACAAACTGAAAATTATTTCCTTCCCACAATAGATAGTGCAATGTCTGAGCAGTAGTTAGTAGTTACTGTGTCAGTGCAAAGAAATAGGCAACTATGATAAGTAGCTTATTGACACAGTACATGATAATTTCTCAGCTGGAACAATTGTGTCAATACACACTTGGGAAATTTGTAATTCATGGAAATGCTATTAGTAAATGATATGTCATTATGGAGAGACCTCTATTCCATAGGTTCACACATGTACTGCCATGGTTTGCTTTAGCAGTGATCTGATGTACTCAGAAATAAATATTTTAAACAATTAATGTATTATACTTTATGTTAATGATAAAATGTGCATCCCTGAAACAACATAACACTTTGGACTTTTAAAAATTAAATCTTAATACTAAATTCATAGAAAAAATAAAATGAGTCACTCATCCTAGTTACACATAAACAGATGTAATGTTTGTGGATTTCCCTTTCAAAGCCTTTGAGCTACAGTGGTGATGAAAAAACATCCACAGTGTGTTTTCATTTTCACTGTACTCTTCTATAACTCCATAATATCTAAACCAATTTAAACCCATATTAATAAAAATGCTTTGAACTGAGACCTTGCATGTCAACTTGCAATACAGAAAGAATTTTTACTGTCAAGTTATGATCCTCTAAATTAGAAGTTGCTTTATAATTGAAATGCTGACACAGACTTCTAATTGTAGAGGTGTTGGCAGGTGCTGCTATACTAGCATTATATTAGCAATTTTTTCCTGTGAATCTTGTTCATTAAAGGTTATGCTTATATCATATGCATACAGATTATAGGCTGTAGAATGACAGCTGTGTAAAATCAGTCAAATTAAAACACACACTGTAGATGAAAACAGTCACATATTAAACAGATTAAATTAGTATCCTTCAAAGTTTCTTTCACTTTAAAAAATATAGATGGAAAATATTTTTATAACTACCTGCTTAAAAGTAAAACAGTTTATGTGATGTTTTCCAATACAGCATTAATCATTAAGGGAAAATAAAAATATGTCTTCTCCTTTAACTAAACATTAAATTAGCTCAACTATAGTAATAGTCTGAATTGCAAGTGAATAGAGCATGGACCTAATTGCTGTAGTGTTCCAACCCTTCAAGCAGTGCAGATGTTGAGCAAATAGTTTTGTGTTCATTTTCAGATTGTAAAATGTGGTCCTTTTTGCAAAATCAGAATGGATACTGACATGCATGCATACAGAGTTACAAAAAAAATTAAAAAAAAACCAAAACACTGAATTCCCCTATGTCTGGCTACTAGAAAAACCTTTCAAAGCACAGGCTTGTTTTAAGCAGTCTTAGTGACTGATCCACACCAAAACTCTTGATCAAAAGGTAGTAGACTTCGATAAAATTCGGATCTAAATCTCATTGAGCTGCTGGTTTTGCTGTGGGTTTGTGTGTGTGCATATTGGGAATGTTTGGGCTGTGAAGTACCAGTGTGCTATGTAGGTACAAATGTCTTCTTAAGCCTTTTCTATTCTGCAGAAAATCATGGTCCCAGCGTGGAAATTGCTGACAAGTTCTGCTGCTGTATGTTAGCTTATTTCCATCTCTGTCTAATGATAATTTACCATGTAAGTGCCTTAGGGATGAGACCTGGGGTAGATGCTGAAATAATAAATATCATCCCAGTAATGGTGAGGCTTTTTCTAATGTTTTCATGTTCTTTCAGAGGGAAATTCCTCTTATTCAGGGTTACAGTGCAGATGCTAGTAGACTTCAATTATTTAAAATATAAACAAAACCATACCCAAATTAGAAAGAAAGATTTAAATATTTTTTCCTTTTTCTTTTAAATTTCCATATTTTTTTTCCTTTTTTTTTTAAATTTTCTTTTTTTTTTTTTTTTTTTTTTTTTTTTTTTTTTTTAAGGAAGGTAGTCAGTTTGATGTTAAAAACACATATTAGTTAATCTGGTTCTGTGGTATTAATTTATCCTTTTTACAGGGAAATCAAGTCACCTCTCAACAGTATATTTAAAAGCATCGTTGTCTTTAGTAGCTATTCTTTTAAGTAGAGGTCATAGTTCCATATATATTTTATTTGACAAGGAGGGGAAAAAACAATGCAAGGATAAAAATATTATTTCATGGTAACCTTTCAGTGTTATTTATTGCAAGAAGTTGTATTCTTTGTTAATCCCATCTATTTCTATCCTATCTATGCCTTATCTATAAATATTTTTACTGCTTGCTCAGTTACATAGATTTGCTTTTCTCTGTTAGAAGCCATGTGCATATGTGTGGAGCAGTTCATTCCTACAGTCATATATCCACATATAATTATGAATTAGCATGTCTTGAGCTTATTTGCTTAGTTTCTAACCCAACTTGTCTTCTGCTATCACGTTCCATAATTTTTTATTTCAAGTCAATTTTTTCCTCTTGTCTGATTCATTAGGGTATTGGACCACAGTGAAATGATTGCCTTAAATTTTTATTGGAAATTTTTAGAGAAATCACTGGTGTCTTTGTATAAATTCTCAAAATAAAATGTATTTAATATCAACTAATTATTTTATCAATATCAGTGGCTTTATAAAGGCCCAAAATTTTAATAATGGAGGTTTTTTTATCTGGAAACTGCATCAGAATTCTTTGTCATTGAGATTATATTTTATACAGAACTACTTGTTTGGGAATTTTTTAGGTACAGTCAAAGCTTAGACTTTTTTTCTTTGGATAATAAGCACAAATTAGAAAAAAAAGAACAAAAAGGAGACAGCTGGCTACATTTTCTATTCTTGTTCTATTTCTCTCACAATGTATCTTAGAGAAGTGATTAAGATCCTGCAGCATTTTCTTCTCTTGCTATGGTAAAGAGGATCTTCAGACAGCAGATTGCAGATATACTTTCAAAACTTGTCTCCAGTGAATCAGTGGAGAGAAGTGAAAAAAAAAAAAATTAACTTATTACTACTTATTTTTATAGTTTAAGAATAAATTGTGCTATGAGTAATTTTCTTATTAAGAAGAGTCTTGGAGCCTGACATAGTTACTGGAGGGATATTTGCATTGTCAGGAAACATAGAAGACAGGCCAGTTTTTGAGGTTGAATTAGTATTTTATTCTTTATCAAAAGAAATACAGGACAGAAGAGGTGAGCCACTTATAATGCCTTTATCAATTGCTCAAGTATCTGCTGCCAGAGTGCTATAAGTAACTGTGAATTGGATAAATAAATAAACAAACAAAGCACTTGCTTTCAAAAGCCTGCATTAACTGTAAATAAATAAGGTTTTTCAACCAATCAGTGATTATATATTTGCTCTACTCAGTGTCTCAGACTTTTTCCACTGCACTCATACTTGCAGAGCTGGGACTTTGCCTGCAGAAGTGCATGGTTTTCCTCACTTGTAATTGCAAATGGCTTTAAAATTGATTTTTTATAAAAAAAAAAAAAAGAGGATAAGATATGAAAACAGAAATATCAGAACACTCACAAAAATCTTATTGTTTTGAGCATACAGAAATGCCAATTTGATTTCACCTCTGCCACCTGGAAGAAGCAGATTTTGCAAGATTTTACATTTACTATCATTATGGTTATTATTATTTCTCCTTCTTTTACTACTACTATTAAACAAATTTGTTAAAGTGAGATATCATGCTGTATATAAACTTCTGCAAAGCTAAAACAAACAAAACTAAAAGGAAAATTACTTATTTTGCAGACAGCACAAACCTTAGCCCTGTGCTACTGAAACAGATCACATAATTTAAAGTCAAAAAAGGAAATTAACTGAAGTTAAAATGTCAGTGTTAATCCGTTAAAAAACCACCATCATCTCCTACTGTTTTGTGCCTCAAAAATATGTTAGAAAACCTTTAAATAGTGAGTAAAATCTCTATAGAGTGCACCTAGGTAATATTACATTCATGGATGATTAAAACTGTTGCCACCTAAAGAGTAACAGTTGCTTGGCATGAGCCAAATTACCTTACATGTGTATATTAAAGTGAATATGTGTGTAAACATACCTGTATACATATAAAGATATGAAAACATAGATATGGTTTTACTCATACAGATGAGTTTCCCTATTTTATAAACCCAATACTATTTTTTCTCTTACATATTTAGATCTGTCAAAGCTATTCTTCCATAACATAAAAGAAATAATGTTTTTCTGCGTGATATAATGATGGTTTAGTTAGCAGGAAAAAATTCTGTTGAAGGAACAACTGTTTTCTGTAAGTAAAGCCCTTCAATTCGAAGCAGGGATGGCTTTATTTAAAACAATCTGTTTGTGGTCTTACACTGATTTAGAAGGTGTAGCTTAATGCTTTCCTCAGAATCGTGGAATCTTAGAATGGTTTGGGTGGGAAAGGACCTTCAAAATCATCTAGTTCAAATTCCATTCCCCCCCATGGATAGGGATAGCTCCACTACACCAGGTGGCTCAAAACCACATCCAGTCTGACTTTGAACACTTCCAAGAATGGGGCCTTCATATCTTCTCTGGGCAACCTGTTCCAGTGCCACACTACATGCACAGTACTGAATTTCTTCCTAATATCTAGGCTAAATCTGCCCTCTTTCAGTTTAAAGCCATACCCCCATGTCCTAATACTACATGCTCTTATAAAACTCCTCTCAGCTTTCTTGCAGGCTCATTTCAGTTATTGGAAGGATAAAGGATAAAGAGAAGGCCCTGTTGCAGTCTCTTTTCCAGTCAGTAAGCCCAGCTGTCTCAGCCTGTCTTCATGGAAGATGTGCTCCAGCCCTCTGATCAGCTTCATGCTCCTTATCTGGACTTATTCCAACAGGTCCATGTCCTTCCTGCAGTGGGGACCACAGAGCTGGCTGCAGGGTTCCAGGTGCAGCCTCATGAGGCCAGAGCAGAGGGGCAGAGTCCCCTCCCTTCCCCTGTTGTCTCCACTGCTTTGGATGTGGCCCAGGACACAACTGGCTTTCTGGACTGCAAGTGCACATTGCTGGGTCATGCTGAGCTTCTCATCAGCCAACATCCTCAAGTCCTTCTCCTCAGGGCTACCATCAAGTCATTCTCCTCCCAGTCTCTATCTGTGCTTGAGATTGCCCTAACCTGTGTGTAGAACCTTGCACTCGGCCTTGTTGAACCTCATGAGTTTCTCATACACCACTTCAAGCCTGTCAAAGTCCCTTTGGATGTCATCCCTTACCTCCAGCATGTCAACTGCACCACACAGTTTGGTGTCATTGGTAAACTTGCTGAGGGTGCACTCTATGGCACTGTTCATGCTGCTGACAAGATGTTAAGCAGCACTGGTCCCAATAATTAGAAAGAATTGAATAACCTTTACTGGTGATCAGATATTTTTTTAATATACTTTAGTTTTGGCAGAAGATTAAGTTCTCTGAGGACTGGTGGTGTGCTGCACTCTGAATTAACTGACAAAATGCAGTAATTTTTCCTTTCTGCTTAATTGTATTGTAGAAGCAATCAGTCATGCAGTAAAAGCAATTACATTTTTGTTTTTATTCTATTTTCTTACTATTTTTGTTAATATCAAAGTGCATACTGTGTTTGAAAAGATGCTCTCCCTCAAACACAATGTCTCTCTGAGAGCAAGGAAGCAAAACAAATCCAACGGTAATGTAATAATTCTTGGTTTTGTGGTAGGATAGAAGAAAGGGATAGAAGAAAGAGATGCATATACACAAAAATCTCATGAAAATATTTTCTCAAGGCATATTTAAGAGATTTTGTCTAAAATAAAAATTAGAAAGATGTGTCTGCCCTCTGCAGAAAATTGCATCTGTGCAACAAACCCAAAAACACCTGAATGTCAGAAATACTTAGCTGAAACATTTTATTCACATCTGCTGATAATAACACCCCATGGGCATTCAGAAGCCTCATGCCACTACTCTCAGTAGGTTTGGTTCATTAGCAAAGATTTTTCCCCTTGATGCACTTTTGGCCAACATGTAACATGACTATTTTTTTAATGTACTGAGTTTTCATCTCCCAGGGGCAAAATGTATCTATTTGCTAAAAGTTGAAACTATTATTGAAAAAAATACAGTGATTTTGTAACTCAAATATTTTACATAGGAAGCAACCTACTTCTCAGGCAGCTTTATTGGTAACCTTGGCATTACAAAGATCCAGTGCTACAATACCAGCCAAACAACTAACCAGCAGGCTGGGATTCCTGTCTCAACTAATCCATGATATGGTTAGGCAGTGTGGAAAACTATGGTTTTGGAAAACATTTTTCTTTCTGTTTCAAGAATAATGAGGAAGACTGTTTTTCCATTGATTTGTAACACAGAAAAAGGCCCTAGTCCACTGGATTAAGTCCATCACAACTGGACTTGATCTTAGAGGTCTTTTCCAACCTAAATGATTCTATGATTCCATAAATACTTCATTCACGTATGCTGAAACAAATCTGTCTTCCCCACTCTACACTATTTGACTATGTACAACATTGAAAGAGCCAGAATTATTCCCCAGTTTTAAGTGATATTCTGAAATTTCTAAGAGTCTGGGAAAGGTGTTGATGAGATCAACACCACCACAGATTTATTTGGACAACATTCAGCAGTTTCTGCCCTTGACCACACTGAATCCAAGACTAGTTACACTTGATTAGTTTTACTTGATAAGTCTAATTTTCCCCTGGTATAACCTGATGGAAAGTAGTGAGGATGCTTTAGTGGATAATTTGGCTATTGAATTTATCATACATTTGTATGATGAATGCTAGGTGTTAAGTTTATCAAAAAACCTGGTATCCAACATGGAGAAGACACATCTTGACACATCAATATCAAGTTCAAGGGATCCAACCAATCCTGGCCATACTTTAATCATATATCTTATAATTATGTCAGTTTTCATATGAGCAAGTTTTAATTTGAAAAAAAAGGAGCAAGAAGAATAGAATTTAAATTCTGTTGGCCCAAAGTTATCATCTCTTAATAGAATTTACTAAAAGATATTTTATTATTTTGATGTCAGATTTCATCAAGTTCAAAGAAAATTAAATAACTATTCTCCTTTTTAAATACCTTGAAGAACAAGCAGTTGTGAAATTGCACTTAATAGTATGCAAAGGAGATAAACTTTACATTAATCATGAAAATCTAATTAGTAATAACCCATTCATACACCATAACTCTCAATGTGCATGAAGAACAATACTTCTGTTGATGTCTCATTATACTGTTTATCAAATTATAAATGTAATATATTTTCTCATATTTTCTATATAGTATTTTAAAATAACTGTAATACATTATTTTGTGGGCTTGGTTGGAAGAGCTATGAGTATATTTACCAAACACTTCATTTAGCAGATTTTGCTGGTTTTCAGAATAAGATATTGAACTTTTTTTTCATTATTCCTCCAGCCTTTTTATGTAAAATATTGCACATCTTAACAACATTGATTTTTTTTTTCCCCTTTACTGGAATGCTTTGGAGTTCAAATTAATATTAAGTAACTTTCTTTAAAGTTCTTTTTCTTGACTCTTGATCTTAATAGTCTGAAATTGAATTTAATGGAGCAGAGAGAAGGGTGTGTGGGCAGGGAGAACACAATCACAGTGGATTTGGGGTGTGGAGTGCTGCAGTTTGCAGCAGGACTCTCATTCTGGGACCCGGATTTCTCCTTCCATGCTCAGTGCAGACAACTGCAATTTACTTTATTTCCGAGGTACAGCACCTCCTCCCTCTCCTTCTTCTCTGACCTTCATGTTTTTCTCTCACATATTCTCACTCCTCCGTCAGAATGGAACTGTTTAAGTGGTTTTTTTCTCCCCCCTTAGCTATGTTATCCCACAGGTGCTACCATCGTTGCTGATGGGCTTGGCCTTGTCCAGTGGTGGATCCAGCTGGCATTGGCTCTGTCTGTCATGAGCAAAGCTTCTAGCAGAACTCCCATGGAAGCCACCACTGTAGTAGCACCCCACTGCCATTACCAAAACCTTGCCATGAAAAATCAGTACACACACTTTTAACAAAAGTCATTTTAACGACCTGTTTCCTTAGAAAGCTAGGAAAAAGACCTGCTTGTAAGGCCACATTTTCTCCTTCCCCATGCTGCTGGGCTGCAGTTTTGATCAGAAGCCCAAGCCAAGCCCACAGCCCCACTGTGCCAGAGAAACTGGGGCTGCTGTGGGTTCTGCAAGACCAGCCTATTCCAAGGTCTTGCCACCCCAGGGGTTCGGCCTGGGCTGGTGTGGGAACTCAGTGCATCACCTCGGATGCTCTGAGTCCCAGGGAGAGCCCCTGGGGGGGCTCAGAAGTCCTGGAATGTAGCCAAAAGTACCTGGTGGCTTGATTTTGACCCTTCGAGAGTTGTGCTGTCTCAACATGAGGATTCATAGGTTTCTGAGGTGTAAATGGTGAAGGACAAATGCTTTTTTAGACTAGAACATAGGTTTTAGGATTCTGGTACAAGGGGGTACAATGGAGACAAGATGGAGGAGTTAGGCCCAACCTCATGGTTCTTCTTCTTCTTCTTGTCATCCATCTTCTGTGTGATGTATGCACTTTGGATTGGTTTATGCTAAAGGTGCACTGTTCAACAAAGGTGATGGGAATTGGTAAAAAATTGTAAATATCATACACGTAATTATCAGTATAAGAATGTTCTACTGCCCCAGGGGCGGAGAGTTTGCGTGTGGCTGCCTTGCTGGTCGGATCTCAGCTGGGCAGAAGAAAAACCTTTTAGATAAGATAAAATAAACAACCCGAGAAAAAGATCAAAAGAAGAGTCCAGAGGCTGGGGTGTGGTCATCACCAGCAGCTGGCAGACGTCTGAATCCCTGGGCAGGACATATGCAAGACAGATTTCAAAGCAGAAACTAGTGCCTGAAACAGATTAGCGAAGACTTTCAGTTTTGATACTAACCATTTGATGGGAATACTCTGCTATATGTTAAAAGTGAGGATGTAAATTACCACTGCAATTAAGAACTCTCTCTGCTGTAATGTCAGGAGTGTGAACCTGGAAACAAATCCGTTCTGTATCCATCCAAGGATTACAGAAATCATGTGAAAATCTCAGGTACTTGAAGCAGTGCTAAGGAGTGATAACTGTATCCTTCATTGAAATGGCTTCCATTTAGCCCCATCATCTGGAAATGATGAAAAAGGGGAAATGAAAGGTAAAAGATGAATGTATCCACACAGAGTGGTGAGAGTACGCATGAAAGATGATCCTACACAGCATACCAAATATAGCTCTAAAGACCCAGGAGTTAATGAGAGTGTCAGTGGTGGTTAATGTAGTGCTCTGCATGGGATACCAATGAGGCCATACCTTCCCGTGGTAAGGAAAGTGTCATTTCAAATTGTCTCTGGGTATCAACATGCAATAATTGTGAGCAAATATTGAATTCATAATGGCAATTAATGCATTTTAATTACTGAATAAATTATGTTGCATATAATAGACAGTAAATTGCAAACATTTTGCAACTTTTTAGATGCTAAAAATTTGCTATCTACTAAGAAAAAAAGAATCCTCTTTTCTCAAAACCATGAAAAAAAAATGAAAACCTGTACTTTCCTGAAGTTGATAATTTTATTTGAAGCATGAAACAAGATAATTGGAAAAAACCATCACGATAGACACACTTCCCTCCTGCTTATCTTCTTCCTTTTCTTCAACTCCTAGCTCAGATAGCTGCAACAGTAGGGAAATTGGGATTACATCATCTGTTCTGTGCAGAACACTAGAAGTATGAGTTGCATTGCTGAATAATCAGATTTTTTCCTACTAGAATGCCCATTCTGTAGTTTGAGCTAATACACTATTCTGAAAATTTAATATCTTTGCAATCATTTTAATATAGAACAGAACAAAGCTGTGCTGAAAGATGCTTACATTTAAATAAATTAGAGCAAACTAGCAAAATGCAGAGGTTGAGATACAGGGTGAATTGTGCACATGAGGCAACTTTATCGAGAAAGGGTTCAAAACATGTTTTATCTCCAAGTTCTTGAGAAATGAAAAGAAAATCAGCAATAAAGGGAGCAATAGAGGAAGCTAGCTTTTTCACACAGTAAGCAAACCTTTGTAAGGGCAGATCCACCGCATAATCCTTATTTACTGGAGTCTAAACTCTTGTAGGCAAATGTAAATATTCAGCACAAGAATGTGTGCACAATGCAGATATTCTTTATTCCTTCAGAGCATGGCCTCTTCAGTATAGCTTATTGTCAATACAAGATAGCTGTCTGTGTAGAGAAAAGAAAAAACACTTTGTCCACTGTAAACTTAATCTCTTGCTCCTAAATGAAGCTTATTCTAATTTGAAATAAGTCTTTCTCGAGTCTTGGCATCGAAATGTTTTCATTCAATAAATAGGTATAAACAAGCTCCTTATTACAGATTCCACAAAGAGCTTTTATCAGGCCTCTAAATTATGGTTTTAAGAAAATCCTATTTCTTGTGTGTGTTGGGCAGTTTTCTTATTTCCTACATTTGGTAAAATCTGTAAACAAAACATTCAGGATTTCATTAAATTACTGTGACATATAGAGATACAGTTAGTAAGTATCCCTATTGAATATACTCAGTTCTGGAATATACAATGTGTGACATTATTTTAAAATTAAGGATTCTCTGATGTTCACTGTGTTTGTTCTGCATGTTGTCAGTGTGCTCTAGTGAGTGAGTTTTGGTATTGTATAGTTTTAGTTAAGTTAGTGGTCATTTTGCAGTATGCAGTGTAAACTTCCATGTAGGCAAGGCTTGAATGTAGATGAAAAAAAAAAAAAAGGAGGGTGAGGAGGTGGGGTGGTGTTCTTTAGAGTATTATTACTCAATCATCTAAAAAGGTTGTTATGTCATATTTTGTCATTTGATAATTATTTTGCAATGCTCTTAGCAGACATATTGCTTCCCTAGGTAGTGATTGTCTGAAGATTTCATTACAAACAGAAGCCTTCGGGGAAGAATGTTGCTTAATGAAATTAATCATTATACGGGTTTACTCTTTAATAAGGTACTTTGCAAGAGATTTTTTCTTGATGGAATATATTAGTGCAGATATGCTGTTTTGACAGTCAACACACTACATGAGAAAGAGAGCAAGAAGGAGAAAAGAAGGCGGGAAGGAGGGAGGGAGGGAGGGGAGGAGGAAAACAGGGGGAAAATTAAAAATAGCTCTTCATCGTACCTTTCTCTGGCCTGTACTGGGAATCATTTAACCTCAGCAGGACATCTGCTTGTTGATCATGTGATAGATAGAAGATGACTACATGACTGCAAAGAGGGAAGATGTATGCTTGGTACATTTCTGAGCTTATTGTGCCCATCAGGTGACAATGCAACTCAGATAATCAGTAGAGAGGCTGGACTTGATACACAGAAATTTGATTTTAGCTTCTGTTCACATTTTATCCGTGAGAGTGGGTTTTTTTTTTCAGAATCAAAGTATTATTGGTTCACTTGTCTTTTCAGAGTGCAGGATGTTAACACGTTAACTTCTTTATTTATTTTTTTTTTTTTTTAATAATTCACTATTTCTAGAGCTTGAAGATACATGCAGTTATGCACCTTGGAAAACCTTTGTTCCAAAAACAACAAAAAATTAGTTAATGAATCCAAGATTTTGGATAGTTATAACTGCTTACAACATCTTAAGAACTACTTCTAGTCAAGCTTCAGATCATACATTTCTGATAGATTTTCCTGAAATCTATTTTTCTTTACTTAAAAATACAGTTTGCTTCTTACCCAGTGTTTTCCTAACTGTGTTTGAGTATAAGGTAATGCTTGAAGATTAAAAGAAGGACTGTATTCCAGTGGCCACCAGTAGTGTTATTAAATAGCTGGTGTGTCATGGATTACCATTTGAGACTGTTCTAATTTGAGAATTTCATCCCTATTTTTCTTTGGATTAACTTTCATGAAGACTTTGTATTGTCTCCAGAGTTAGCTCCACAGGAAAGAAAATCAGCACATTACTACGAAATCAGAATTGTCCCACAAGTCAAGTCTAAACAACACTGAAAATCATCCAAAGATGATGGGGGAGTGTCCTGGTTTAGGGCA
>VZRH01002693.1:559103-585092 GCA_013397555.1 Urocynchramus pylzowi | reverse complement strand
GACTGTGGGGGAGTGAGCAAGCTGATAACCAACCCAAACTTCACTGTTCAGGGCCAGTCCTGAAGGCACAGAGCACAACATCCAGCACACACAGGACAGGTGACTGGGGATACAAGCATCATAACATCACCCTAGGACAGGGAGGATGCAGAAGCCCAAGTTTCAACTTCATGTGTGTGTCCAGTGCCAGGTTAGTTTTCTTCACGCCACATTGGTAGAGGAAGACATGGCTTCTGCCTCAGTGCTGGAGTAGGAGCTGTCTTTCATGACAGACAGTCCTAATAGAAAAGGGATAGACTATTCCTCCCTCTCTTTCCATCCATGCATAGAACCTCTTAGGCATATATTTTTTTAAAATTTTTTTAGTTCCACTTCTTTTCAGAATTCTCAATAAATGACCTTCTGAGGTGAAAAATGCTATACTCCAGCAAAGGGTGTATTATGGATTTAAAATAAAAATTAGAAATGTTAAAAACAGATAAGGCTTAGAAAGGGCATGGCATTTTACTTGGTTTTATTATTTTGAACACACGTTTAATTCACAGAAATTAGCTAGAGATCAATAAGCTTTTTTTTTTTTTTTTTTCTCAGACAAAGAACACAATCTGCAAAAGAAAGGAGGAAAAAGCAATTATTTTTGTGAGCATAAACTATAAACTATCAAATTTGCTAATTTGGACAGTAGCTTCACTCTGAAGTTTAGCCAGCCTTTTATAATTTAACAAGTAGCCCTGATAATCTGCTGCATTGTGCACAATCATTTACCATTTCTAATTAAAATTGACAACCCCTCTGAAACTTCCCCTAGACAAATGTGGCAAGTTTAGAATAACTTCAATTGGTTTAACTCTTTGGGACTGTATTTTTACTTAGGGTCCTTTCAGAAAAGAAGCAATATATGGAATACTATAACAAGCCTGTAAAAATGCTCAGAAAATAGATTTCTTGAGATGATGTGTAGACTACCTACAGAACCTTTACCATATGAAAAAACATAGTGAAAGCACCATTTTCCCTCTAGACATGTTAAAGATACTTTGTTCTTATTTGGAAGCAGAGCCTCTGAGAATAATATTGTCTCATATACAATGTGATCACTGCTGCTGCCTGGATGGCTGCTTGTCTGTTAAACTCCAAATTCCTACTGCAAAATACGGTGTGTGCTTGGGCTCTTATAAATGACCTACTTAATCTTGATAGAGGCAGCACTGGACCACCTCAGACAAAGGTAACATTTCATACCTTCCCTCCTGCAACGAGACAGTGTCCTTGTGGTTCAATAAAGGAGTGACTGGAGGGTGACGTGCAAAAATTTGTGCATTAGTAAGCCAGAATCTTTCAGGTTTTTTTTCTCTTCAACACTGAATTCTTACTGTCCTCTCTTCTGTACCTAACTGTCATTAAAGCTAGTTAATTCAACATATTAATAGAAAAATATTTTTCTCTACTTCTGTGAAAATAGTGCAGGCCTTAATGATTTTTTTTTTAATTTTTTTTTTTTATTTTTTTTAATGGAGCAGTTGAAATAGTGGGGAAAACATTGCTGATTTATATATGTGCTGTGTACGGTCATGTAAGAGTGTGTGCATTTTGCATATTTCAGAAGATGGATTTTTGCCTGCAGCAATGCAGTCCATTTCTGGAATGTCCAGAGTAAATTCAGGAGGAAGGGAGACAGAGAGGCAGGAACAAAATGGTACCAAAATGTGGATCTGATGCTCCCTATGCGTTAGGGGATTTCTGGAAATCGATGTTGTTAACATCTTTACAGAGTACTGAAGTAGCTGTTGTAGAGACATTTCATTCTGGAAGGAAAGTGCATTTTTTTTTTTTATTGATAGTGGGCCTCTTTTGCTGTATGAATACAAGATAGATGATGCTGAAGGTCAAGTCTTGGCCAAGAGACCCAGCAAGTGTTGTAATAGACGTACAATGCACATATTCAGTAAACATCTAGTTTATAACAAAAAAAAAGAACTGTGTTCTTTGAATTTATGTCTTGCAGGTAGACAAATCAGGAGATTGATTCAAATACAGGATTTTGCACTCCAAACTTTAAAGACAGTATAAAAAAGGATTGGTCAGAATGCCTGTGGTTTCTGAAAAGATTTATTTTTCTGTTTTGCACTTGTGCCTTTGTGTGTGGCAACAAGGTCCAGGGAGAGAGTTGTTTCCTTGAGAACTTGATGACAGAGACATTGGTTCAGAGAGAAGAAGATGGAGTTCTACATAAAAGTTCTGAGATTTAGAGAGAAAAAAATCACAAATATACAAGAAAAGAAAAAGCAAACTACTTTCTGCGTCATTATTTTCTGTCTCAATATGTGTGTGTTTTGTTTTGTGTTACAGAAGAGTGCAGGAATTTTGAGGAAAAAACCCCAAATTTCTATTTATTACTTAAATTTGAAACCAATTTTTTGTAAGTTCTTTGTGAACAGAGGGAAGACATAAAAGTCCATAAAACCTTATAGACTCTCAGATTTCCTAGTGCAATGAGTCTCTTTTTTTATACCTTTTATTTAGGCTGAGTAATGTACCTGACCTAGCCTATGCTTCCTTGTTTCTGTCTTTGTTGATGAGACACATGAACAACATTTATTTCCTTGTTTCCCTCTCCTTCTCTCTCTCTTCTCAAGTACTTGAATTCATGTACAGCATATTTTGACTTCATGTATCTTCTTGCATGATGAAGCATCTGCCTGTGGTGCTGAAGCTACTGGCAGTGCCTGTGTTTGCCCCAGAGCACATTACAGATGGTAGTGTCATTGCAGATAATGATAGCCTAATATACTCAGGGTAGCAACAGGGGACAGATGCTGCTTTTGTTCAGTTTTCAATGGCAGATCCACCCTGTAGACTGGGGCGGAGGGGAGAAAACGCCTCCAGAAAACAAGCGGAGCTGGCAATTTAGGTAAAGGCCACTGGGTGGGGCAAAAGTGCACATCATTAAAAACAGAACAAAAAAAAAAAAAAAAAAAAAAAAAAAAACCAACCAAAACACCCTTGGATGATTTGTTGGAAATAGCAGTGCAATCAAAACACGATTTTTTTTGCCAGTAGATTTTCAGATATGCAAAATATCAGTTTCTACATATGAAACAGTACACATTCTTCATTACTTTTATTGATTCCATGATAATTTACATCAGATTACACAGAGGACCATTTCAAGGCATTTTGTCTCTCAGGATATGGATGTGAGTAAATCGCACCCTATAATCTTCCTTCATCCCCAGTGCTTTTTCCAGGGAGGATTTACACTCACACATAAAATAAACATTTCAACCCCTACTGTAGAATGGCAAAGGCCTTTTCTTCAAGAGACTACAAGCATCTAAAGTACATGCAGTTTATCTTTTGCCTTTGTGCAGCATAGTCAGATGAAGAAAGCCTTATCAGATAATAATGTTAAGTAGGAATTTAACTTTAGCAATATTTTTCACTGAGTGTAGTATTTTAACAAATTGCATTTTTCCAATTTCTCAGTTTAATAGCTTGAGATCATTTTAAAAAAGTACAAATTTTTAATGATTAACATGACTTTAGCACAAACCAGCACTTTTTCCTCTTGCAGTTAGCAACACTAATGAGGGAATGGAACTCAGGTTATCCATGTCATCAGTCATCCATGTTCAGCCAGTGTACCAGAAACAGGAGAGAAGCCAGTAGCTGAGTGAAAAAAAAAAGAAAAAATCACAGTGTGTATGAGATTAACTTCTTGTACATCCTTTTACCAGTACTCAGATCTGCCATCTGTTTTCTGCCATAAAGTAATTGCTCTGCTGAAGGTCCTTAAAGAGGTTTCTTCCCATAGCACTGCTATCCTTTTCATATTTTTCTGTGGGAAGGAAAACTGTTGGCTTGACTTCAGCAAGCCCCTAAAATGGAAGACATAAGGAAGAACAGAGGAAGTATTACAGGCTTTTCTAAGAATTTTTTTCCCAGACGTGTTCCTCAAGAGTGGTAAGAAAACACATAACAAAAGAATCCCCTTCGTCTTTGTAACGCTAGCGCCATTTTCTAAATTATCGAAAAGAGCTGTTCTGCATGTAGGTGTTGAAGCACCAACTCCACGATAGCATATTGCCCTTTCTGTTTAGAGAAGACCATAAAAAATAATTTATTTTTTTCCTGTCCATCTTCCTACATTTTCATGGCTGTATCCATCTATAACTCTAGAAGACCTCTCACATTTATGAACTCGGTAACTGTTATCACTTGTGTCATGGAGTCAGTGGACAGGACAGTACCAATTTCTGCAGGGAGAAAAGAACACCATCTCTTTTTTAGCAAAAAGACTGAAGCAAGGTGATAAAAGCCATTATTCTTCCTCATTCATTTAACACAGTGGCTGGCACCATTTTTCATTGACCTCACATCTTTCTACAAACATTCTGATTAGAGCTACTTCCTGTGAGTAAAGCAGCCATCTGCTGGGGCTGCAAGTCCTGCCCCTGGAGAGGACTGTTTCACCTGGTTCTTTCTAGAGTAGCTGACTGCCTGGACTTATTTCTACTTGCAGTGCTTGGCTTACAAACAAACTGCTGATTTCAGCCCATTTCCTGTTCATCAGGCATACCAATCAGCAAAAACCATTAGAACAGATGTTACTATCTTTAAGTGGTTTTAAGAGAGAAGAAATTGAAGAGCTGAACTAACTTGCAGAAATTTCCAGATGTGAAAGGGTCTAATTCACATCACCTTCTTGAGGTTCCTAGCCTATGCATAAATGAATTTTATTGTCCACTGTTGCCAGCTTTGCAGTTTAAAAATTTTTAAAAAAATTTGAGGGAAAGCAAGCATAGTAACAGATAACAGTACTTAAACTGCTTAGACTGTTTCAGAGGATATCAGCACAAAAAAAGTCTGCTAATGTCTCGGAATACCTTTTAATTGTCCTATTGTGGTTCTGCTAAACATAGAAACAGAAAAATTAATCTCAACAATTTATGTAGTTTTGCAGAAAGGGCATTTACTGAAATGTGAAGACACTACTGGCTTGCTAAGTAAGTCTATAATAAACCTGGATACTGGATATGGAGCTCATATCTTCTGTCCTGTAACAAAAATATCATCTTTCCACTCTGCCTTGCACTGCAAAGCTAAGATATTAATGCTTTTTAATAATGTTATTACTGATAGTAATTATTACTTAAAAGATTACCCAATGTTGTAGTACAACTGCCAGTCAAACTGTATCTGCTTATACCAGAACTGAATCTGTGTTGTAAGGCATTAGAGCCTTTGAAGCACTTCAAACATGCAGGCAACCCTGACCAAATACAAATTAGGAGATTGAAATACAAGTTTTGGGTCTTCCTCCAGGTAAATTGCCCTATCCACCCCTACAGTACAATGCAGAGTCCTTCAAAGTACTTCATTTTGAGGGCCTACTATTGGTTTGAGCATCCTCTAACAAGGTCTTCCAAGGTATCTTCTTCCAAGCATTGAAAGGTTATGGCTTGCTACTCTTCCAAAAATCAGTCATCATCCCAGTCTAAAGAAGATGTAGCTTTGCAGCCTACACAGAGAGTACACTGCAGATTTCCATTTATATTTATACCTCCTGAATTTCTATCCTTGTCTTTGACCACTGAGAATATCTTCTTTTTCATAATTGTGTCAAGAATTAAATGTGACAATGCATTCAATGTGGGTTCCATAGTCAATAAACAATTATCAATAGCAACTTGAAATATTCATTTAGGGTCTAAAGTAAATTTAATAAAAATTGTATAAGAGTTAATTAACATAAGACACCCAAATGCAAAATGAATTAAATAAACTAAAATAAAGTTCATGTTTTAATCAGCAAAGCCTTGTTGCTTAACAGCTCCTCCAGGCTTAATGTTCAGCTTAGTTTCTGGATCACACTCTTTCAAATTGCTCCACAGAGACATAAATCTGACTGCAGCTACTGTATACTCTTGTGAGAGTGAGTACATGTGTAAATTTCTGAGTGGGAATGTGAAATACAGCGTGTTGGTGCATTGCATGTGAATTAGTCCTTTCTGTATTAGGGAAAATACATTATAGTATACTTCTCTTAAAGAACACTGCCAAATATTTTACGCTTTCTTTTGTTTGGGGTGATACCAGAGAAGTTCAAGAATAACATTGGACTCAATTAGATAGTATCAAAGCAGAATAATGTTATTGACTTCACTGGAATTTTCCGGAATAGACACCAACATGTTTGAAATCTTACGTTAGAACAAAGTTCCCTCCTTTGGCATGCCTTCACTGCAGTATTTTTCTTTCTTGAGGCAAAATAAAAAAAACCAAAACATTTCACAATCTGTTAATCCATAGATCTAGGGCACATGTGTTTCAAAATAATGTCCAAACTTACACTTAAAGCCACGCAGCTAGATAAATTGTCTGGATTACGTCACATGCGTTAGCCTGCTCTGATCCACTCTGGCTCATCATGCAATCATCTGAGTACAAGTGAAAATGCAGCCTGAGATATCTTTTCCTCCTCTGGTTTCTTACTGAGGTCCAGCACAACTCGACCATAACACGTTCTAAACAACAAGGCTACTGTTGTTTTGACAATATACAGCAACCAGGCAACCAACACACTAGCCAGAGATTTCTTGTATCTAAAGTAAGTGGGAACTCCCAGTAGATGCCCACTGACCCTCCTGGGACCCTGCCCTCGCTGATGGGAAGATGAAGAGAGAAATTTTGTGTAGTATTAGCTGTAACACTGGGTCCAGAATGTATTAGACAAGTATTTTTTTGTATGCTCAAAGACATTGTAAATTTTCCTAACAAACAAACAAAGTTTTGTTAATAGCTACACTGACATCTACTTGCATGGTCCTTGCTTATATATATATTAATAAACTACTCAATTTTCCAGTGTATATTTCTGCTAAGGACTTCTAGCATATAAATTATCAAAGATTTTTTTCTTAAATTTCTCCATCTGTAAGATCGTAACAGTGTTATTCTGTATTGCAAAGATTGCGAAATAAGTGTGTCAGGAAACACTTTCTGAGCCTCAGGTAGAAAGTTTCACACAAGTGGAAAGCATGTTTTTTTTTTTATTTTCTGAAGTCTATAAATGATTCTGCAGCTCAGAGCAGGCTTGTGAAAAGCAATTCTTTGTGGCAAAATAGTTCACATGGTCCTACATAAGACAATCAAGTTCTGTTGAGAAAGCTGTGTTCTTCAAGTACAACTAATTGAATTCTAGAAATTTTTATGTGGGAGGAATTACTGAAAGAAATCATGTTAATATTCATCATTAATATTAAGCACGACTTGTTGAGGTTTTTAAAGCAGTACTGATTTTCAAGTGTCTTGTTAAATGACTAAATATCACTATTAAAGAGAGTCCCCTCTGACAAGCCTGTGGCCACTCTATCTCAAAAAGAATACTTGTGTAAAAAGGATAGTCATCCTTACACCATTTAGATGACTTAGAGAGTCACTGCATGAAAGCTCTAGGATTAATCACATATTCAATAGAAAATGTTTTTAAGGGTGAAATGTAACAACATGTTTGACAGTCCAGATATGACAAACCCTCAGGTACACTCTTGCTTTAAAACAACTTGCTAAAATACAAACTTCTGAGGGAGGACATTTTCTATGTTGAAATTCTTTCTCTGGAATAAAGAATTGCATCCATATCTCACTCCTAGACCTGCACAGTTAAACTGATTTGATTTTGATGATGTGGAGAAAGTTGCTCAGTCTTCTTCAGTTATTACTTCCTAAAACTTTTCTTTGGTAAAACTTTCAAAAAAACCAAGACCTAAGGGGTAGCCGAACTGGTCTAAAGGCATCACAAACCAGAGGAAGATCATGAACTTCTGAAATAGCTATTGAAACAGAGCTGGGCTTTCCCTGCTGCAGAGGGTTCACCCTGGCTGAATGCTGGGCACCCACCAAAGCTTCTCCATCACTCCCCTTTCTAAGTGGAGCAGGGGAAAAAAAATTAACTAAGGGTTTATAGATTAAGATAAGAACTAGGAGAAATCACTCATCAAACACCATCATGAGCAAAATAGACCTGAATTAGAGATGTTAATTGAATTTATTACTAACAAAATCAGAGCAGGATAACGAGAAGTAAAATAAGACATTAAAAACACCCTTCCCCACCCCACCTTCCTTCCCAGCTCTCCCTCCTCCCCCAAGCAGTGCAGGGAGACAGGGAACGGGGGTTATAGTCAGTTCATGACACATTGTTTCTGCCTCTGCTCAGGGAGAGGAATCTTTCTGCTGCTCCAGCGTGGGGTCCCTCCCATGGGGTATAGTTCTCCATGAATTCCAGCATGAGTTTATCCTGTGAGCATCCGCTCTCCATGAACTGCTGCAATGTAAGTCACTCTTCCATGGGGTGCAATCCTTCAGGCACAGGCTGTTTGTTCTGCCCTGGGTCCTCCACGGTGTCACAATTACTACCAGGAAACCTGCTCCAGTGTGGGCTCTTCTCTCCACAGGTCTGCAGGTCCCTGCCAGGAGCCTGCTGAACACGGGTTCACAGCCTCGCCTCAGACTTCCACTGCTCCAGCGTGGCTGTCCTTCAGGGGCTGCAGGCGAGTCTCTGCATCCCCATGGTCCTCCACAGCCTGCAGGGGCTCAGCTGCTTTACCATGGTCTGTCCCACAGGCTGCAGGGGAATCTCAGCTCCTGCCCTTCCTTTTCCACTCTCCTTGTTGTCTACATAGTTCCTTCCACATATTTTTACTTGGCTCTTCTCTGGCCGCAGCTAGAAATGCAGAATATTTTTTTTTTTCTTAAATATGTTATCATGGAGGCATTACCACCATTTCTAATTGTCCCAGTCTTGGCCAGTGGCACTTCCATCTTGGAGCCAGCTGGCATTGTCCCTGCTGGAAATGGAGGAAGCTTCTGGCAGCTTCTCACAGATGCCACTCTGTAGCCCCTGCCTACTACCAAAACCTGGCCATGCAAACCCAATACACCTGCCCTGTGCCCAGTGATGCAATGTCTCTTTTGATGGTATAGTGAAAACTAAGGTAAGTAATATTCTACGCAAGCTAATATTTCTTGGGGAGATTTTAGTGACACTTTTTTTTGTTGGTTTTTTCTTTTTTTTGGGAGGGGGTTGTTCCCCTTTTTGGCCACTTCTCTTTGTTGCCATTTATATTTCACATAAGCAAGGGTGGTCCTGGTTAACGTGCCCAAGAAATTGTGGCATAGGCTTCAATTCTATTTCAAAATTGTTTAGATGCATTTTAAAAGAGCAAGAATATCCGCCCTATACCTTGTGCTTTCTCTCCACTGAGTTCAGCTACAGGGCAAGCTGCTGCAAAGAAAGTGTTTCTGTGAATTTGTCAGCAGAATGCCCCCAAATCAACATGAAATAGAGGTCAAAACAAAAGTGAAGGGCAAATCAGTTATTGAGCAATCTCTAAAGAAAACCAAGGCCAGGTTAAATGCAGCTTATGTAGTTCTTTTCAAAGAGGAGAGTCAATAAATTTATGGAGCTGAAATTCTGATTCTCAGGCTCAAGCAAATGAGCACTGAGTGGAGAATACATTTTATTGATATCAATCTTCAGTGCTGTGCCACAGACAACTGACCTCATGGATGACTTGAAACACAGATCTATTAATCATTGGATCCTTCACTTCCTGTGATTCCTTACCTGGGATCTCTGCCCAGAAGAACATTTTATGTTTTGAGAGATTGTTCATCAGTTATACGAACAACTACCCAGAGTGAAGTACAAGGTCCTCTAGATATGAAAGAGAAGCTAATATTCGAAAATATAAAAAGAAATTTGAAACATTAAATGTCTAAATTTAGATGCTCTACAATTAAAAATAGAATGATTTCAGAGGACTTGAATTATTTGCAGAATTATTTTCAACATACAAATTGCATGCCACTCATTCATTTGAGAAGCTATATGTGCAGACCAGTGAATGCATTCAGATATCTATAATGTATTGCAATTTAACCCTTTTACACTCATTTTAATAGGCCTTGTGTTGATTCAGCATCTACATTAATTCTAAAGTGTAGGGTTATTGATTTAACTTGTAACATCCAAGCAGATCAGTTTGATGCATTTTTCTTCTGAACTAAGTAAATTGACTTGAAAAGTGACTATGCATTTTGGTTTCTGATTACATCTCAGAACTACTGGTGATGAACCTAGCAACTAACTGAATTTTTTGTATTCTTACTCTCCTAATTTTCAATGTGTGTTTACATTTCAGAATTTGATAGCAAAGTGTGCAATTTATTCCTCAGAGGTATAAAATCTACTGTAAGAAATAAAGGTAGAATGAATGAAGTATTTTTATTTTAAGATATTAAGTATTATCTGCATCTTCATGAACCTGTAAATCTTACAGTATTGGTATTCCTACTGTCAACAAGCTCATCTAAGTATGAACAGCTTTACTAGGAACAAAGTTAGGTTCAGGTTTAACAAATCATTCCAGTGTTTCCTATAGTTAAAATTAGTTTTAGAAATCATGGTTGTAGCATACATTTTTAGCTGTAATGCTGTAGTGCTCATTCCAGCCAGCCACAAGGCTGAGAGGTCTATGTATTCACAGTTTACAATGACTATCACTCTATATCCAGGGAATTGAAAAATCCCTGTAGATATTAAAGGACTTTATTGCTACATAATAAATAGAGACTCCTTCCTTCAGATCCTGTTCTCCTTTCTTTCTTTCTTTCTTTCTTTCTTTCTTTCTTTCTTTCTTTCTTTCTTTCTTTCTTTCTTTCTTTCTTTCTTTCTTTCTTTCTTTCTTTCTTCTTTCTTTCTTTCTTTCTTCTTTCCTTTTATCAATACTTTTCTTCTTATAAACACAGATTTCTTTTGGCTGTTTGTATACTGCATTAAATATTACTTTATTTCTTCAAGATTGTACTATATATTTTTACTCAAGGTTTCTTCATGCCACATTACAGTAAAATAGATGAGTACTTTGTTTTTATACATTTCAGTGTCTGATAGGTAACTATGATTTTTGAAAGTATAAAGGATACTTGATATCCAGTTCAATTCCTTCATGCCTCTAAGAAAGTAGTAACCTCACCAGACATCAGGGTTTTTTTCATCATTCTTCTTTTCATTTGAGAATAAATGGTCTTTCAAAATATATTTTCTTTTGAAAAGCATTGTAACAAGCGGTAGTGGAATGCCCTTTGCCATAATCTCTTTAATTACAGATCATCCTTGGGACAAAGTGGCTCTGTGTACCCATGATATTTCGTTGGAATAAATTTAGTTTGTGTGCTCTTTGGGTTCTTTTCTATGTTGACTGCTGTATTTACTGAACGTAAAACAACTAGAAAAATACTGTTTAGTTTTTTCAAGGGGGATACTTTTAACAATTGAAAATAACAATTGAAGTTAAAAAACTCTAAGAATATTTTCTCATCCTCCAATTCATACAAATAAGTTTTCTTAATCTCTCTCTATATAAAGATTTCAGGATGTCATAAATATTACTTGGGTGACAAAGCTAAATTCAGAATTTAGTTTCAGGAAAAGAAACCCAAAATTCACTCTAAATGTATTTAATTAGATATGCAAGTTTTCATGGCTTATGCTTTATATGTTAAGACTCTTAACAGTCTACAGCATAATTGCACTATGACTTATTCCTGTTCTTCTTTTATAGATTTATTCTGTTAAATTATAGTGCTTTTTTTCACTTAATTTCCTATGGTTTTGTGTTTTTTCAATATATAAGGACTGCTGTTGGATCAAATAATTGAACCACTAAGGGCTAAATATATTTGGATGGGAATCTATAGCAAATTTCTTCTGCAGTTATTCTGTGAGTGCACTGTGTCTGATGAGAAGGTCAGTTGACCTGTGTAACCCTCAGCTATTCTACAGTGGCAAAATTCTAAAGTGACAAATTTTATCAGTTTTATTTTGTTACATCAGAATACTGATATATTAATTAACCAACATTTCATATTAGTACTGTAGGGGTTTTTTTGGGAGTTGCCTTTTAAAGTGGAATTTCTCTATAAATTTGTCATTTGAAGCAATATTCAAACACCTTTGTATACTCTAGGTAAGAGCACAAAATGGTTTGGAGGTTTCTAAGCTGGTAAGCAGTTACATCTCCTTTGTAATTGCCTCCTAATAGAAACATATCCAAATTATACTTTCAGTCTAATCAAACTGACAACAGTGTTTTACTCTGAACTGAAAATAGCAAAAAGAGGTCCAAAACCACAGTTCACGTATTTTAAGTGTGCTCTTTCAGGGTGACTTAGTCTCACATTATCCTTCAGCTTTTTCTGGTTTTTTTTTGTTTTTTTTTTTTTTTTTTTGCCTTTTTTTTTTTTTTTTTTTGCCTTTTTTTTTTTTTTTTTTTGCCTTTTTTTTTTTTTTTTTTTGCCTTTTTTTTTTTTTTTTTTTGCCTTTTTTTTTTTTTTTTTTTGCCTTTTTTTTTTTTTTTTTTTGCCTTTTTTTTTTTTTTTTTTTACTTGAACAACACCAAATAAAGTGTTATAAAGTACTTCATAGGGTATGGAGAGAAGTCAAAATATACCGAATGTAAATTAGTATAATAATGAAAACTTCTGGAAAGGAAGAGAGCTTGTTCTTGGTTTTTTGTGATATTGGTTTTTTTGTGATACTGTTTTTTTTGTGATATTCAACTCAGTGACATTTTCAAGCCTATGTAGCCTGGGAAAGTTGAGGAATATTACTTTAAGAAACACTTCATCTTTAGAAGAAATCTGCATACTAAATCTTCACTCTGTGGCATAAAAAAGCATATTTAACCGTAAATATGGATTATNGCTAATACCATTCTTTTTGACTTCAGTGAGAGCTTTGACTAAGTAGTGAAGGAACTATATATATATATGTATGTGTGTGTGTGTGTGTGTGGGTGTGTATACATGTACACATACACACATAGATACAAAAGCATATTTAACCGTAAGTATGGATTAGGCAAATCTCAAAATATGATAAAAAAAACCAGAAGAAGGATAATGAAAAACAATAAAAAATAGCATGGCTGTCAGATTTTAGAACTGGTGAGGGCACCATTTTGGCTGCCAAGTAAGAACTATATTTAAATTCAACAACAGTGAAATGCTTTTGTTTTAAGATGTTGGTGATTTAATCCCATCAAAAAGGAAGGTGAAGACTTTAAAAGGGTTTTATAGGAAATTATTAGCATTGTTTTTTTCTTGTCTGTTCAAGTAAAATAGTTAAGGGTAATTCACAAATAAAAATAATATTAATGTATACTCTATTAAGTATTAATTACTTCATGCTAACAAAGTGCTTTGAGAAAGCATGGCATTACATAATACCAGACTTATTTTTACCATAATATCATGCAACACCTTTAGCTGTTTCCCACTTTCACAATACATCATTTAAAACTGTTCAGTAATAGATACAGCCTTCCATCTTGGGTAAAAGTTGTGTGAAAGGGCACATCATTGAATTGGTCTAGAAAGGTAAAGATGGGAACTCTGTGTTCACACTATATACACTTAGAACTGTTCCTGCAAAATTGTGACTACTTCTGTGACCACCTTATTCTATTATTACACCGTAATTGTGATATTGATTCAGATCCAAAGCCTATCCTGAGCAGAATAACTATCTGAGAAAGTGGCCAGTGTCATATGCTTTGAAGTCCTGGAGCCCTCTCCACAGGCACTTCATATTGCATAGTCTGCCTCCACTTTTGATAGTTTTTGGTTGCAACCAGAGATTCAACCCTGAATCATGAAGCATTTCAGTGTCTCTATGTACAAAAATATAGTACTTTATGTATTGTGTGCAAAAAAAGCTAAGTTCTCCAAGAAGATGTGGGTGAAGAAAGGTTTTTGGCAGTTGTACAAGGAAGCAATTTAGTGAACCAGTGGGCTGCTCTAACTCTTACAATTGTGCAAGGGTTTCTCAAATAAAAATGCTATGTGCAAACAAACTCCAACCTTTAGCTCCTTTTCATCTCCTAAAACTTTCATTACCTCTGTTATCCATGATTTAATTTTCAGTCAACTATTTTGCATCCATGTTCTGATTCTATTTCTCTAATGTTTTATTTCTCTATCAGGGGATTACGGGGCAAGGTAACCTTGTGTTTATGCTAATCCTCTCACCCATAAATAATTTCTTTATTCTGAGTTTAAAACTAAGTCAAGATCAAAACTCTTCATAATCTTTTGTCTTTCATTTGGATAATTTTTGATAGACCTTAAAGATACTGGCAAGAGACTAAAATGATACTGCACAAGCCGGAATGAGTGAAAACATGCCTGAAGTTGATACTAAATCCTTGATTACGTTCCTAATTTGTTTCCTAACAAATTGTAGCATTTCAGTCTATATTCACTCTATCTCTTATCAGGTTCTGTTCATTTTTAAAAAGAAGGAGGAATAGCAGATCCCTGTGCAGTAAAAACTTCTTACTTTGTTGAGAGGTTCCTTACCTTAGGCTCCTAACTTCACTGGCCTCAAGGACCAAACAGAGTGAGCCTTGTGAACTAAACTGAGGTAATGAGTTCTCGCTGGGGTATCCTCTGCTGCCAGTGTGGCATTACAAGGATCATCCATCCCTTCAGCATGGCCATATGCTAGTGGGTGCCAGAGGTCCTGGTCAGCAAATAATCATTACTGAAGGGAGCACCATGAAGGACTAGAAAGGCATAAAATGGGCATAATTTGCCCTGCAGTGTTCCTGTGGATCCATAGTGGGTGAAATCTCTGGACTGCTGTCTACTCTTCTTGACAGCCCTGGAATTGCCAACATGTCAAATGTAGGTACCACATGTAAACAAGAAATTAGGTCATAATCTTGCATGCCACTACCACCAGTGCAATTCTCTGCAGAGAAAGAGCCACTTCAGAGCTGAACACTTCCCTTCAGTTTTCATCAGTTTGCTTCAAGTAGAAAAAAACCCGCTATGCCAGTCTTGAGATTTCCTTTTTACTTCTTTCTTCCAGGTAACTATTTAAGAACAAAAAAAAAATAACATATTTTAAGAACAAAACTAAAATTCATGGTATCCTTTGGATGTTGAAGTTATGTCAGTTATAGTGAAAAAGGAAAGGAAGTTTTGAAATAGTGTTTTGATTTTTTTTTTCTTTAATTTATAAGCATACTGGAGAACAATGAGTGCAGTTTTGTACAAATAAGGTTTGCTCTGGCACTGCTGTGTAAAAACAATCACTCACTTCTGGGTTGTGAGCTGGAATACATTCCTGCTCTGTGTTCTGTCTCCTAATTAGTTTTTTAATCCTTGACATGACTGTGCATCATCCCCTCTCATTGCTTAATATCCTCAAAAGAAGAAATATTTCAAAAGGCTCTTGAAATTCTAAATCAGTTATATTGCCTGCTTCTATTATGTATTTTGTTAACTATCCCAAGTAGTACTAACCCTTTAAGAATGTAAAAAATCTCTGTAACAATAAGCTTTGTAGTTTTTTTTCCTTTTAATGTTGTACTCATCAGAGACTCTTACAGACCTTTGGTCAGGGCTACCAATTAGGAGATATACACATACAGGAACTGAGACTCAGATCTGTATGGCTCTTGCCTGTTCCTTTCAGTATTGAAAGTGCCTGGAGCACAACTAATATGATATGGATGGTAACTTTATTAAAACATGGCATAGCAATAAGCATCCATGAATTCTCTTTAATGAGTAGGTCTTTAAAATTTCTTTTCTCTAGTAGCTTATCTGCTTAAATTCTGAGGGCTTGAGCATTTTGGGCTTAGGCTACATTCTGTTGAAGCAGATATACACTCACACACGTGTATATATAACTCTTTTGTATGTCACCAAAACAATGGGCACACCTGAATACTGAGGCCTGTACCCTCAAAATGAATGAACTGATATTGTTTTTTAAAATAGGATGTGCTGTCCAGAAAGGGCAGGCACAAGCTCTTGCGCAGTCACTATTATTTTATTTTCTTTTATGCACGAGAAGAAACTATATAGAAGCCAAAATGAGAATTTGCTTCTATCAAACATTAATCTAGTCCATTTCTGTACCCTGGTGCCTATCTTATTAAAGCCTGTATCACATCAGACTGACAACTGGCAAATGCCCATACCCTTTCTACTGTTCTCCTCAGCAGTGTTTGACACTGTCAGTCATACATTCTTGCTTACATGCTGTATAAATCTGGCAAGTGTAGGCAGAAGCATGCTGAAATGACTCTGATCTTTCTTGTCAGATTAATCCCAGAAGGCTCCATTTCCATCTCCAGAACTTGGCACTGAAGACCTTGGTAAGGTTCAATTCCTTCCCCATTCTCATTTGATATCTGTACATCAGGAAACTAAGACTTGGCAGAGGCTTGGAAAAAGACCAGAAGAGAAGGCCAGAAGAGCATATACCCAACTAGAAGAATGAGATCAAATCCAGACAATAAAACAGCAGATATGCCCAAATACCTTTTACATTAAGCTTCCCAAAGAAGGAATCTTTGGAAAGTTTATGAAGGAAACTGAAAGTATAAGTTCAATTTGCATGCTCCTGCCCTCTTGTCCCTACTCTTAGTTCTGCCCAGTTACATATGGATTCATGCTGTGAAGTTGATCAGGGAAGCAAAATATGTTAAACAAACTTAATTGAAAAATTCTCCTTTTTTATACCTTGATTTAACTTGAATAATTAAACTGATCTATTTTATAGACTTACTCTCTGTTCAGCTGGGGTGACATCACATATGTGAATGCCAGTGCTGGGGGTAGGAAGGAAGGAGAAGAGGAATGTCTCAGCTGGCTTTGTTGTCAGCAACACTGAAACACACAATCCACCCCTTGCCTCGCTGAAAACCACATATTACAATCGGGAATGAATTTTCAGATGCAGCTATTCAAAGCTCATACACTCATTATAGGCAATGTCTTAAAGAAAAGAAAGTTTTAGGAAGTGGTATGAAGATTTCATGATATGTATATTTACTTACTTAATGTTTTTTAAGGAGAATAAAAGAAGTGAATTTTCTGTTGAAGATACGACTCCTCCTCATCTTCTTTCAAAATGTTTCTTTGAACATGCAGCTCTCTTTTTTTTCTATTTTTCTACGTGACAACAGTGGCAAGTAATAGGATGAAATGCTAATAAAAGTAGATTGAGATGTACCTCAGTTTTTTGTCCATAAATCAAGTACTTAAAAGATATTTTAAATTTTATTTTGTTTTTCTGCTGTCCTGTATCACAGATTCTAGCATACTATTTGGTCACTTTTCTACATCTCATTCTTTCTGAGTTAGAAGGCAGAGTTTTTGCATATATTTTCCCTTAAATTCTGTTTCTATATCTGCCAATTAAGTAAATAGCAAGATCTTTCTTCTTCAGCTTACTGAGCTACCTCTTGGATAACTCTACTTCAAAGGCTGTGTGCTATACGCAGCCATCCCATCTAAATGCAGAGCCAGGCTAAATGCTGTAATTCCTAATTTCCCCTGATCTTAAATCCACAGTTTTATGAATTAACATTAGCACTCATTTTTTTGACCAGTCTGGTAAAATTACCTAGCTGTAGAGATTTTGCTTTCCTTTCAGAGGCATCAAAGCGTGCTGTCTTTTGAAGTGGTAAGTGCTTGGTGTCGTGCCTTAATGCAGTACTCTATTGTTTTGCTCGGCCTTAGACTCGAAAAGCTGCTGGCCTGATCCTTCACACAGAAGGATTCTTCAGAGCAGAAAATATTGTGATCTGATAGCTGGGACTGAAGCAAGTAATGCAGGAGCTTGCCTGCACCAGGGAAAGGGAGAGGGTTTTGCCTTCACCTTTCCCTGCTAGGGTCTGCTCTCTGCTATTATCTCTTTTCACAGATGGAAAAGAATTTTCAAAGAGGTAAATACCAAATATTTTTTTTTCTCTGGTTTTTTTTTTGTTATTTTTATTCCCTTTGATAACAGCTATGTAGTCACTTCCAGTCACTGAAACAGGTTTATAAATATGGCATTAAATGGTGCTGTTGATTATTCTTCTCTTTAAACTGATCACAGAGATAGTTTAGAGAACTTGCATTCAATGTTTCAAGCAATATTGTGAGGGGGATGATGATGCAACTGATCTTGAATCCCACTTACATCAAGAATATTCTGCCAGGGGTTAAACAGCAAGCCATTCCCAAGCCCAATCCGTCAGTATTACCATTTCAAATGTTCCTCAATTAAATAATTAGGTGTAACTTAATAAATGTTTGAACACCACTTTGTTCCCTCTTCTTTCAGTCCAACTGTCTTGTAGTTTATGTCACTATGGCCCACTTTTCAGCAAGACCATGTCTTAATATTGACTGTATCAAATTAATCCTACGGTTTATTGTGGGCAGCCCCAGTTGGTCCTGTTCTAAGGCTTTCCCTCCCTTTCTGGTGAAAAGCGCTTGTACCGTGGCCCTGCTGGTGGCCTGAATCACCTCAATTTGTTCTAGCAATCAGAGGCAGCTGCTCCTAGTGAAAGGAGTGTGGACCACTGAACAGAGCATTAGGACTGACCTCAGGCTGAATGCAAAAGGCTCAGCCTTTTCGGTGAGGCCAGTCGAGCATGTGCAAACAGATTTGCTGAAGTACAAAATGGTCCAGTGATTTAATGCAAGTTTTCTTCTCCCTTTCTCTCTTTTCCCCTTTCAGAAATGAAACAGGATAGAGGATAGCCTGGGTACAATCTTAGCAACATCTGTTGCCTTTCACTAGGGTCTTGGCCAAGGCCAATAGCTATTCAAAGAGCTACTGACACTTTACTGAAAGAGAAGAAAGGCTTAAATAGAGAAGTGTTTGGACATGTTTCCCAACACATACAGTTGGGTCTTTTTGTGGGTCAGAATGCTTTTGGAGAAATACTTCTCCACTCCCTCCCCCACTCCCCCCTTTTCTGATGAAAGTGTCAGAAAACAAATCTTCAACAAATTACAGAGCTCATTGGACCTACAACACTGAAGAACAGTTAAATTTTCCTTTCTTTGCTTTTATTGTCTGAACAAAAGGGTGTTTGATGACTAAACTCTTAACCACAGTTAATAAGAAGTGTGAAGGAATTTATGCTTAAGATGGCTTTACATCTGCTACTTTCTAATTTCCTCATCAATTTATCTTTTAAAGTAACTAGTAATAGAGGTGGAGCAACTGCAGCATTTTAGCACTATTGAGATGACTGCTATTGTATGAAAACATATTTTACAAAGATATTTCTTATGTTTGTTTTCCTGTGTGCTCTCCCCCACCTCCCCCATAAATATTAATTTCATCCAGCACTTAGGAAGAGGCAGTTACCTGTTTCTCTCTCACTTTTTTCCTCACATAGCTTTTCACAGGCAATTTTGCTCTGTCCATCCATGACATGCCTTCATAAAAATGACAGATGAAGCAGCTGAGTAACTGGTGGGTATATTATCCTCCTGCAGTCATCTGCTGCTCAAAAGGCACCTATTCTTTTGTTTGCCTTGAGACAGAGGATGTATATTGCATTCCATATATGAAGTCATTCTTATCAGCCTTCCCCTATTTTGAGGATAATCACAGTAAATTAAATAAAAGCTACTCAGAGGAAGTCTAGAGGAGTTATTAAATTACATATATTTGCAATGAAGCTTGATGTAAGTACATGTCTGTAGACACAAAAGATATTGCTAGAATCCTCAAGGAGAAATACTGTGGAGCCTCCAGTTTTACTGAATTTTGTTTTGATCAGGCCATGCTCAT
Organism: Urocynchramus pylzowi; assembly: GCA_013397555.1. Lineage (NCBI taxonomy): Eukaryota > Metazoa > Chordata > Aves > Passeriformes > Fringillidae > Urocynchramus > Urocynchramus pylzowi. The sequence continues at coordinate 565,429 of VZRH01002693.1, read as the reverse complement.
TAAATTCAAAGCAAGATGAATATCTATGGATGAGCACAGGCTTCATGACATGGGATGTCTTACAGTAGCTGACTCATATGTATTATACTCATGTGTGTTATAAATTATTAGTATATATCTGTATGGTAGTACTTCACACTGAGATAAAGGTGCTTGTGCTCTGTGTCCCTTGACTGACCTAAAAAACTCCTTGTCCCAGAAAGTTCCCAACAGAAATCTATATATGACAAACTTGAGTGGATCAGGGGAAAACAAAAGCAGTACTTTTTGAAAAAGCAAGGCTTGCAGGGCTGGGAACACCAAGGTCAGTGTTGCTGAATGACTAGGCACAGCATCCCAGTGACCAGCACTGTTGGCTCCAAAGGCCAGACTGGAGGAAATATGATAAAAGAATGAAGGAGAGTGAATGAATTACTTGTGGTGCTAGGGCATTACTAACCTGCTAAGTGTGGGAGGAAGCAAGTTCCACAGAACTGCTATTTTCTTTCATCTGCCCTTGGCCCTTTTTTTCTCCCTACACATATAGCCGTGGGTAGAAGTAGAAGGAAATAAGGACTGATCAGGCTCTGGTTTTGTTCTTGGAGTACAACCACTGCTGTAATTCTTTGGGACTTGCATCTTCATTTCCATCATTTGGGACTTGTAAAGATTTCCACCACTTTCTGGTGGAGTGGTTCAAAATGTTGTGCTTCATATTCTGAGCTAGTTTTCAAACCAACAATAACTTAGGTTCTTCATAAAACTTATTTTTGTCTCATTGACTAAACAATGTTTTCCCACTGATGTTAATAGATGCAGAATCTATCCCAAGGAAAGGTAGAAGCTAGATCGGATTAAGGGATTTATAAGGTTTTTAACATTTTAAGTATAAAAGTAATGTCTAAGTTGTCATTCCTAGGAATAAAAAAATTGATGGATACATTAGCTGGGTGGAAAATTGACATATGAAATTATGTCTCCTTCAGCACTCATACCAAGTAATTTTGAGAGTGGGCAGTTCAGGATGATGAAGATAGTGACAATTTTTTCTTTAACTCGCTTAGAAGACATTTCCATCTGCTTCCTATACAGCTGCTTACATGCTGTTGTAGAATTCTTTCTACATAAATATTCAGGTATAGGAGATTAGCATTTTGTTTAACATTCAGACTTGAAAAGTTGGATTGCAAGAAGGGGAAAAGGAAGGGTCATCAGCATGCTCCCTGCTTTTAGTGTTTCTTGTGCTTATAATGCTCTTCATTTTGAAAATGTGTTTTGGGGTTGTTAGAGACTTTTTGCCTTGTTTTTGTCTTCAGTTTTGGGAGAGTTTTTCTGAAAGAGAGAGTGCTTGTCCAATTTTTGCTGTGGTCAGGGGAAAAACCTACAAATAGTAATAAAAAAGTTGCTTACTCAGCTTAAGTTTTCATACAGGGAAGGTTATGAGCATCTTGAATACCAGTTATGATGCAGAAGTATACATAATTCAGGCCATTTATTCAGAAAAGACTTCTAAAATTGCAGCTGTAATCGCTGATTTTGTTTGTGCAAGTGTTCAAGCTTGTCTTGAGAAATCACACTGGAACACTGAAATCTGGTTTGGGTTTAGAGGTCAGTGGAGGAATTATTCATATTAATTTTGTATAGTTGATGTAGAGTATAGGGTCTGACCTGAAGATAGACATCCTTCTGTGTATGGGAAGTTACTGGTTTAATTGTGTATATATTGGCATTTTTCACAAGTAACTTAGCTGCAGATTTTCTGATGGATGCCACACAGTAGCAATCTTCCTGAAGCATGCAAAACTCCCCGAAGTCAATTGGACTTCCTATGTATAGCTTTTCATAGAATCAGACAAATTGTGATTCTCTATCACAATTCCTCTGAAAAAATCACCTCAGTTGTACCACAGTATGAATACCTGGCAGAATTTATCTTAATATACAGCAGAAATGCATCTAACCTATTTTTTTTTTTTCAGCATACATCAAAAAAAGAGAGGAGTGCTGATCCTAAGGACAGTGATGCTTCTTCTTCACCAGCAGGATCTTTCCATCATGATGCATCACTCTGAGACTCATGTGCTTTTTTGAACGCAATTTGAATGATTTTTTTTCATCAAGAGGTGCTCATAAAAGCAGCTACATGACATCTGATAGAGAGTTACTGTTTAACTTAGCACCATTTCAATGCTAGTGCAGGTCCAAGGATATAAAAGTAGTTGGCATTTTGCATGCTCTTCTCTATCCAGGGAATCCAGACACTGGATTCTCTTCTGCTCCTGCCCTGACTGCATTTTTGATCATTTTTTGTTTCAACAATATTCTTGAATTAAACAGAATAAAATAGTTTCTTAATGATTCTGCCTCCCTTTTAATCCTCTCATCTCATTTCCTATCTCTTACTCTTAGACCCCCCTTTTCTACTTAATTCTAATATTTTAAATAAATATTAATCCTTTTATTATTAGCATCTTTCTTTGTGGGCTGCTGATTTCTGTTTTATTCCTCTATTGGTAATCCATACTTGCAGAGTACTCACTGCACCACACTGCCAGCTTTGTCACTCTGTATTGTATCTCAGTGCTGGCTAGCTTGGTACATCCACTTATAATATGATGAATAGCATCTGGAGCCTGGCCACACAGCCTCCATTCTGGTCTTAGTGCTTTTTTAAGCCATCTATCCTTGCTTGTACAAATAGCCCATTCCTCTGTGGCCATAATGAAATTCTCCATTTCTCTTTTCAGACTTCTGACAACCTACCTGCCATTTGCCGTTGTCCTGTGACATTTTCAAAATTCTTTCCACGTTTCTGTTTTTCAATTGGTTTATTCTTGTGCTGTTCTTACTGGTGTGTGACTAATAAATTACCCTCAATAGTAAAATCTTTTAATTTTGCATCTTCCTTATGATTAAACAAACTTATTTTCAGTTTAGATTGTCTTAACTTTACAAGTTCCCTTCCTACAACTCCCTCTGTTGTTATTCTCTGTTCTTCCTCACAACATCAACTCCATTTTTAATTGCATTCACTTTTATTACCTCAGGCAACTTTGACTTCTTATTACTTTTACAGTTACATTGCCTTAGATTAACTAGATTTACTCTTGAAGAATACCACTCTTGCAAATATATCAGTTACTCAGATTTGCCAGTATATGTGGAACAAATATGTCATCAAAAGATTGTGGAAGCCCAAGGGAGGGTAGAGAGGAGCCAAAGAGGGACAGATGGAGCCATGACAGTAATGTTTAATTGATAAGGTAGCACTTCCTAAGCAGAATGGGTGGCTGTGGCTATACAAAGTGACCTCATAAATTCCCCAACTGAATCATCACTACTATTTACTATAATTTAGTTCATATTATTATGTCATTTTGACTGACATATCTTTAGAAGATATTGTGCAAAATATATTCTAAAGAACAGGTTGTTGACCTTGTAATTGTTAGGCAGGTCCCCTGTGGTTCCACACTGGGTGGAAACACTCTTAGAATATAGACAACATTGTAATTGTCCCAAAAATGTCAAAGTTTAAATAGGAAAATAAGCCATAACTGTGAGGACACAGAAAGACAGAGACACCCCTCTGTTAAATATCTTGTCAAAGTCTCTGAGTGTCTTCAATTTCAACAGGCTTTTTTTTTTCTTTTTTTTTTTTTTTTTTTTTTTTTTTTTTTTTTTTTTTTTTTTGCCTTCTGGTATTAATAGACATGAGAAAAAAGAACACTGAAGAAAAAACATTGCTCACTTCTAGACTGGAAGCAGAGCTAGCATAACCACAGCAATGGACAGTGACTTCCCCTGTGATACAGAAGGTAAGACATTCACATCAGAAGTATAGCCACTTATAAGTTTTATTTCTGGACAGCTGAAGTGGTTAGCTAAGAGTAGCATACAAAGGCATTGGTACCTGTACAGGGAAACCATGTGTTAATGGTGTTAAGAAATGTTTTCCTTTAAAAAAGATACTAAACTGCAAGCTCAACTGCTTGCTTTATGAAAGACCAATATCCACATAAATTTTTAAGAAAAGGAAAAATTAGCATTTTGCCTCTGAGCGTAATACTTTTTCATATTGAAGGAACTCTAGAAGCTATTGCTGAGCACATAATGGAACTTGCTTCTTCCTGCACAGTGAATTACCAGGACCCAGGTAGCAGTTACCTGACACTGCTCTTTTTCAGAATGTGTACAATGAGTGTACAGATAGAAATGTTAATATAGAGACACAGTCAGAGGCTCAGAGGACTGAATACAACCATTAAACAAATTTGTTTTGCGTTTCTGGTCAAAATCCTTCATAAGCAGTGGTCACCAAAGCCCTCACTGTCTAAGAAGCATTTAAGAGCATTTTTCAGGACATGCAGTTTCAGGTTTTATGCTCCTGAATCTGCCTATGGATCCACTCTGCAAAACAGCAACCTGACTTGCAATGTGAAGAGGCATCCTTGATAGTTCCAGAAGTGAAAAGATGGGAAAGGTGCCAGTACCAATGTGTTTTGATACCTGCAGTTACTCTTTACAGCGCTTACCAAAGAGACAGTCTAGCATGGTCCAAGGTTTGTCTGTACAAACTGTAGACTTTCCTCTGAAAGTGCTACACCTGTACCTCTCAGGATGGGTAAATGCACAACACAACATATTAGAAAGAAATACAACAGCGCTGTAGGTGTGGATTCCTGCCAAAATGATCCAGTCAATGCTTTGGAATGGACTGACTCATTGGCAAAAACCCACAATCAAGATAGTCAAGAACAAATTGTATTAAAAAATATACATTTGCTTATGTTTCTAAAAATGGTAGATTGCCAAAAGTGACTAAGAATAATTGCTTCTTTATATTTTATTCTGCCTGTGCAATGAAATTAAATTGGTCTGCTTAGTCACATATTTTGCTTGGAGTCACTGTTTTACTCCCATGAAAGTCAAAGGGTTTCATGCATTTTATTTTGATATGACAACATAAGCATTTAGAAAAATAATAAGACAAAAATATCTATCCTATTTTCAACAGAGTAAAAATAAGTTCAAATGTTTTCACTGACACACAGTTTAATGAAAGGTTTTGCTTGAGGGACAAGATTTTTGGAACATAAAGCACATCCTTGAGAGAGGTCTGTTAGGAAGAAAGTCATGAAATACTCCGTGAAGCTACACATGAAAGCTTTTTAATTGGGTGATAATTGACTATTCTGTTTTTCCACTAGTAATATCTGGATCAGAATCAAGATTAATAAGAAAGAGTCCTTCCTTTACAATGATTTTAAGTGACTGTAAAACTATTTAATCCCTATTTTGAACCCGAAGAGCAAATAAAAATTTGAGGCTATTTGCTTAAGTTCATGAAGCTCATGACCTCTTCTTTTTTTTATGTCATCCTATTTGCAAAGATTTTTTTTTTTTTCTGTTTTAACTGTTGTGTTTTCATCCATAGCTACTGAATTAAGTGGTAAAAAGATAAATTTTCATGGTTACATCTCAGAATGAATTTGAAAGAAGATAAAGCAGAGGTATTTATGATATTCCATGATAAAAAAAAGATAATCTGTCCTTGAACCTTGTCCTCTAAGGATCAGTGCAGAGTCTTATTTTGATTAACTTGTAAAAGATGAATTAGGGATTGGGGAAGGAGAACAAAGGAAAGGCGAATCCTTAATTACAATCTTAAACAACTGTGTGCAATCATGTTTCAGGATTTTCTTGCCTGAATACATCTTATTAAGTTGGAACCATGCATTCAGACACTCTACAACTCGGAAAATGCAGATTGCTTCTAGCTGCTCTCTTTAAACCACTACTTCAGTTCACAAATGCCATGATGTTGAATTGCCTGCCTCTGATTAGAAGGGTGACATTGGAAATCACGTCTGAAAGTGAAGCTTAAACACAAGAAACACATAGCAGCTACATATAACATTTATCAAAATAGTTATGCATGATGCATTTGTGAATTCAAAGACTATAAACTAATTCAGAAATTAAAATTATTTTTAAAAAACCTTTGTGATCCAATCCAATTGTTTTATTGTTGGTTTTTTTCTTATTGAAGTGACTTTATCTGCACATTACCCTATTAGTGTTGACAACACACTTCATAGTATAATATACAGTAGGAATGAAAAAGTAATCATATATTCACATTATTAGTTTGCTTATGTCATGTTGAAAATGCTTTTCTGGTAAATATAAACCAAAAGACATTGGCCAAGGTGCATCTCTTACAGTTGCCCTTGGTACAGTCCATTGTTCTAAAAACGGTACATGTTAAAAATATTTTTGTCCGTGAAAAATGTCAGTTCAGCAGCTCCGCCAACATTTGGAACCTCTGCCTTTCCTTTTTTTTT
>VZRH01002693.1:520588-557533 GCA_013397555.1 Urocynchramus pylzowi | reverse complement strand
CGGAGCCGCGGCTCTGCGGAGCCGCCGGGGGCGGCGCGGCCGCGGCCGTAAGTTTGGCGTTCCCCGGGCTGGGGGCGGCCCGGCCAGCGCGGCTGGGACCCGCCGCGGGAGCAGCCAACAGCCGGTGTGGTGGGGAAACCGTGGAAAGTGAGAGCACTGGGACTACAGGCGCGTGTGCACCTTCTGAGAAATAAGAGAACAATAGCATCACTCTTTGACTCCTTGGAGAAGTCTCACAGACAAGCGGGGAAGTGGGGTGGGGGAAGGGAGGACCACAGACTTCAGCAAAATATAGGCAGCCTAAAGTCCTGACTGTCTCAGTCCTTTCTGCCAAGCCAAAGCGGCTGTCTTGCTTGGGCTCGAAGTCTGACAGTGATGCTACAGTGCAAAATATTACAGAGACAATGAAATTTCCTGAGTTATTTCCCAGAGCTTTTGTCCTTCTATGTCAAGGATGTTCTAGAGTTTGCAAATGTTGAAATTATGGGAGCTGTTTCTTTGATTAGTATTCAGCTGGTAAGGCTAGCTCTGCAGTGCTTGGCTGATGCTGACCCTTCCCCCTCCGTTCTGTCCCCCAATCCATCCACATATCCACACACGGGAATGCCCTGCTTTCCTACAATAGGCTGTGTACACCAGTAGCAAGAGGTTTGTCATCTGGATCCTCAGACTTCTAGTTTCTAATGGAGGCAAAAAATATCCCTTTTTGAGATATGGTTTAGCCTTTATACTGCTTTCAAAAGGTGAAGTAGTTCAGGTGAGCCAAGATTCTACAAACGATGCCTTCCCTGGGATGTGGGAAAGGATGGGAGATGGATAATTGTGATGTGCTCTGATTCTGGGAACTGAAATGCTGATACTTTAATCTTTTCCCCTTGCAAGGATAAAATCTCATGTTCTGATAGATAACTTGCTCAAGCCAAACCAGAGACTTGAAAGGGCAGAGTATACTTCATAGTCTCTCTAACAAGACATACTGACTTGCAATTTTTCAGCTAAAACATAGGTGATTGCGTAGCTTTGCAGAAAATAAATTGCTTTTCCAGGACAAATAAATAAATGCATAAAAGAGCCAAACTCTTGAGCATGCCAGTTTCTGAAACAATCTCTCCTTGGTGTTGATGCGTGACTTTACTTTCCTGTCTTTTTTATGTCTACTAATTGTTTCTGTGTTGCATTATTTGAGTTTGCAGGGAATTGTTACTGGTGAAAGCTAGGTACTTTGTTTCTGAGAAAGGTAGGTCTACATAACCCCAGGTGCAGAGCTCTTCAGATGGGCAGTAGCATCAAAGTTGCATAACTAAATTAAGTTTGCTTACCATGTAGCTTCTGAAGGTACAACAGGTCAACAGATAAAGATCAGCTGTAAAGTGATGCTGATTTTTTCCTCAGCAATATTATAACTGTTTTAATGATGCGGAAGTGAAGTGAGGATATTTGGAAATGGTACGATTGTGCCTCATTAGAGTTAGTTCAGTGCAACGGGTGTGTTACCATCTTTGGAGGAAAAAAAACACAAAACCCACTTAACAAAAGAAGCCAAAAGAACTTAAGCCAAAAGAACTATCCAGGGACCAAATGTGCTATTATTTTTAAGTCATTTTACAACATTTTATAGCTTTTCAGTCTGCAACTACCAGGGGATCTAATCTAGACATCTAGACACACATTTATTTCAGGGTCATGAAAAAAGGCTAAGTAAAATTCAAAAAACAATTGCAGTAAAATCCACAGTAAGACAGGGCCTAGCTCTGACAGCTTTTAATATTAAGTATGTGCAATATCTAGGGTTTGAGTACTCGATAAAGGTTTAAAACTACCAGGAATATTAGGAATATATCAAAGGTAATAATCTGAGCTACCACTGCATGTTAGAAATGTGTGTCAGTTAATGTGAGTGAAAATACAAACACCAGTAATATAGCCTGTTTTCTTGCAAAAGGCCATTAAAGATTGCAGTTTTAATCAAGGAACATTTCACCCTTATAATGGGAGACTTTACTGTAATTAAAGACTGATGTGGGTCATTAGAATAGTGTTAAAAGTCAGATGACAGCCTCACAACTCTCCTAAGTCTACTTTCATTGATTTAATAGCAAGGCACTATTGATTATTTGCTATTGATTTAGTAGCAAAATATTCTTATTTTTTCATGTAAAAGGGTAATTGTAAAGCATTTGTACAGCTGCAGATTAACTATGAATTTTCTGATGAGAAGAATGGATACAATATCCACATAGATTTTCGCCTATCCTTTTCACATATGACTTTGTGTACGTACACGTGCCCACATTTTTCTGTTTCTTCAGCAGTCAGAGACTTGACTGAAGAAAATCATTGCTAATACAAGACCTTATATTGTTCTACTCCAACTTAAATTCCTATTTTGCTATAAACCTGGCTAAGCCTTTTCTCAAAGGAATTCAACTCCAATGTGTGATGAAAATTAAAAATATTTTAAACGTCAAGTGGTTTACAGATGAATATACTGCTTGGGAGTCAGTCCTAGTGATGTCTAGTAAGTTTTTGGGTGTGTTTTCAGTCTAATGACTTCAGTATCTGATGTGTTCAGCGGTTCTTCAATGAAGGCCTTTCTTGAGCCATTCTTTTTCCTTCAGTTTATCACACCCTTTTTTTTTTCATGTACGCTTTCATGGTACTACTGGATATTGCTTTCTTGTGGCAATAAAAATCATTAAATTTTGTCTGAGGAAGGGTGCATAAAATAGATGGTTACTTCAGTTCTTCCTGTCAAACTAGGCTTAACTCTAAGCAGTAATGCAGGAGTGCCTCCTCTGGGAATTCAGCAGTTCTGCAAGATAGTCATCCCTAGGCATTATGTGACGCTCTTCAGCTGAAATGAGGCTGCAAAAATTGAGCTTGTGGAAATTTAAATATTTGCCTTGATTGGTCCCAGATCCAAAAATACTGCTGGTGTTTCTTTTCAATAACTGATCAAATTAGCATAATCCTTCCTAGCAGCTTAGATCTTTCAAATGCACCATGGCAAGGTGAAAAAACCAATAAAACCCTTTCACATAGAGAAAATTATATTAGAGGAAAAAAAAAAAATCTTTCTTCTGCTAATTTTGCACGGGAAAGAAAACAAACTTACCAAGAACCCAAACAATTTAGCACTCTAGACACATGCAATCTTACGATCAACTGCAGAGCAGTATAAAAGACCAAAAAGCTGTTGCCTGGTCTTCTTTATGATTTTTTTAAGCCATATAATTTATTGCAGTGTGCCTAGTGTTTTTCTGTTGTCTCATCAGGTCCTTTCACCTGAGTCAGAGGGTATTGGAGCCAGTTTAGTGTAACAGTGCCATATGTTTGGAGCAGTGATAGTTTTTTGCTTGATAACCAGATGCAGGCTGCAGGATGTGCACTAGATTTACAGATCTCCCATGTGAATATTTAGGCCAGTTAGCGGCAGGAGGTTGTGGTCTGTAGTTGTAATGTCATCTGGCACAGGGAGTTAATAGGTTTCATTGTACTGCCTTGACTTGCAGAGCTTCATTTCATCACAGGGTCCCCACCTCACTTGCTCCAAAGCACCCTCCTTTTCTTTTTTTCTTTCTCTGAAAAAAGTGATAAGCAGACATTTCAATTGACACCGTAATTAGACATGTTATCTTCTCAAAACCTTTTTGTCTCAAGGATCACATTCCTGTTCATGTGCCTGTGAAAGAGTCTCCTGTAATATTTAGGATGTGTGACATGGAGGAGCTGCAGGCTTGTAACAAAGGGGAATTTTCTCTGCCACTAAATGTAACACCCTGTCCAATGGGCATTGTAAAATTGAATGTCAAAGCATAAATATTTCAGTGAGGGCAGTCCAGCTGTCAGGGGGCTCACCTGCTGGTTCTACTTTGTTTAAGGGATCATGGTTCAAGATCCAGTGGCAACAGTCACCCTTGGAATTATTTCAACACCCTGGCTCTGACTTCACTGAATGATTAAAGTAGAGAAAAAAACCCAAAAAACGCCATGGGATAACTATGCATTGTTGACCAAGCTAATGCAAGATTTACTAGCAGGTGGTGGCTGCTCAGTCAGTGAGGTCCATATTTGTGCAGTGAATTTTGCAATGGTATCAAAAATTGAAGAAATTTGATGAAAGGAGAGTAGTGGGGCAGGGGGTAGGATAAGAGAAGAGAAGGCAATAAAATAGGAGTGGTAAACTCTTGAGTTACAACTTCAGTGAGTGGCTGACAGTGAGAATTCAAACTATAGTAATGCAATCCAGACTGGTGGAGTTTAGTAGTGGAAAAGGGTTTGGATTTCTACTTCTTCCTGAAGCATTTTACACATTAGAAACACTTCAGGACAAAATATGCTGAAGGACAAAATCCTTAGCTGGGTTGAAGAGGTTGACAGGAAAATGATATGGTTCATAGATTAAGCTGGCACTGTGACACTGGTAGCAATGTGTGAGCAGAAGTCTGCAGGAATTTGCATTTTGGCTGCAAAGGTTAGATGGTGCAAAGATGATCTCAAGAGCATTCAGCAAGCTGCCCTACAGGGCTGGGGAAATCTCAGATGTAGGAAAGGAGGGCTTCCAAGATGATGTCTCTGAGACTGAAAACTTGTCCTTATCTACTTGTGCTCATTGTGACACACAAACAACGAACACTAGACTTGATGAGTTGTTTTAGAAATTATGGAGTGAAGCAAAATATTCAGAGAGATTTTCAGTGGGTGTAAATTACCCTTAATTGCTTGCAGTGAGGGGGACTATTCCTTTAAGTTGAGGATCTTATTCATGATCTGAATGTTTTCAACAAATCAAGATTGCCCCTTGGAGACAGAGCATAATAGTGTCTTTTTGACATTAGCAGATTGTTTTGGCACAGTAGAGTAGTAACATTTTTCAGATTAGCAGTGTATACCAGTACACTATGACTTGAATATAGTTTAATTTTTGTACAGCAGATGGGAGAAAATGTAAGGTTTATGATATATACTGAATAAAAAGGCTAATATTTTTTTCAAATGTGTATTCTTCAGTCTGAGATTTTATATATCAGCCAGTTATTTAATGACATAAACATGAGAGTTTGGATATCTAGTGGATTTTTTTTTATTTTAAGTTTTTTTGGGTTTTGGGTTTTTTTTTGATTCTTACAGCTTTTCACTGGACAGCATGTTACTGCTCAGTTAAGACATGCTACCTTGCACTGTCCAGATCACATAACATACTCTCCAAATTACACATCAGTTCTATTACTTTGTTTTTTTTCATATTTGTGATTGCTAGGACTACATGTAAAGCAAATAGGGAAAACAAGCTTAGATGTGAAAGCTAGAGCTTAATGCCTTAAATACACTAGCAGACAATTTTATTTTTAAAGGCCTAAGTTACTTTTTAGGTTGGCAAAGTGTGAATGAGGAGATATGATTTGGTTTTCCCCTATTTGGGGAGGGGAGTAGCATTTGGGAGATCAGAAACAAGATGTAAAGGTACACTTTTATTCTAGGGTAGTTAATGATATCAAATAAAGGCATAAATATTTCTCAGTTTTGTATATTCTGAATCTTGTTTGTGTAGAAAGAGTTAACATTTTGTAAAAGAGCATCTTTAAACAAAAAGTACAAAGTGGTTGCAGGTCAGTTTTGCCATCACACTCAAGTCAGTAAACACAGATGACAGTGAAGACACTGGAATCAGAGCTCTGAATACCCTCTGTGGCTGTCAGTGTTAGTTTTATCCACTGTTTCAAGTGCAGCCCTGAACATTCAAGCTGTGACTTAATGAAGAAAAAAACACCAACAGTACCTCTTAGTTTTCAATTTTATGAATGCTGTGATGTTGCTTATGTGGTCTTGTGAACTTGAAACTTATCGACATCATAGAACAGGTGACGTTGAAGTGCTAGTTATGCATGAACAAAATTAATTAAAAAAATCTGTATAAAATGTGTCTATCTATCTATCTATCTATCTATCTATCTATCTATCTATCTATCTATCTATCTATCTCAGTAATAAAGGTAATTAAATGAAATTTAATAAAGAATTATTCCCAAAACAGAAATGATTTTTAAATACAAGAGACTTCTGCTTTTGGAGGTATCACATATAAAAAGCAGTGTGCTGGAAGAACTATAAATAAAAAAACAAACAAACAAAAAAAAAAGCCTTAAGAAGAATAGGAAGACTTATCCCAAAGAAGAGAAAAAAGGGAGGGAAGAGTGTTTCAGAGCAGAAAGTGCTGCCACACAGCTGAATAAAAATAATTGGAAGTTTGGAGTCTGTGTGGTGAAAGTATTTGAGAATGAGTAAACCACAACAACATTTTTTTTTTTCCAGGAGGTGTGAGTATTCTGCTTTTCATCAGATTGTGCTGTCTAGCATATGGACTGTTTTTCAGTTGGTATTTTGGGTGCGTTTTTCAGTTCTGTGCTGTGGCATGAGGCTGGGGACCATGGCACTCCATATGGTGGCTTTCATACTTTCCTGCAGGTGTAAAAGAAAGGATATAAGAGAACACTGTTCGAGATAAAGGTTAGAGCAATTCTAGGTTTGAAATGTCTGTTCTGAGCAAGAACAAGACATTTCAAACTGCTTAGTGAAAAGACTCTAACATATTGTAAATGTTTTACTGACATTTCTTAAGAAAATCCATTTTGTATTTTTATCTCTGTTAAATAACAATCTGCTGCCTCTTTGAAATAAACTGACAGTTTATCAATATCAGATGTCTTTAATATGATGTAACTTAGACACAGAGAGGGGAAATCAAGGATGCATAAACAGCCTCTACTACAAACAACACTTACCGTAGTTGAACAGAGCAGTAGGAAGTAAACATAGCACAGGGAAAGCACAGCTACTTCTTAACACTCATTGGCAGCCCTCTCAGTAATTACTGTCATATGGTCATGATTTACCCAAAGGGCCAGATCAAAACTGAGTTATGACTAGTTGGGATTAATCATTTCAAACTAGGCTCTTCTAACAAGGATGACACCTGCTTGTTAATCCTGCTGTGACAAGAATTTTGGTCCATGTTGGAGTGATGTCTTTTATAACTGTAGCATCATGTTTTCAAAATTAGGGTCTTTAGGTAAGGCTTGCCTATTCTTTTCATTTTGCCTGTAGGGAGACACTGGATTTTCCTATTTGGAAGCTTTCAAATTGCTGCTGCTTAGCAAACATGCTCAGTGGGTTTGTGGTTTATCCCACCAGCCTCTAAGCAAAGCCTTTCTGGTGCAGGGCAGTACCACAGAAGGGATTACAATAAAAAGGCTTTAAATACAGTCTGTAATCAGAAGAGCTTTTTATTTGTTTCATGTTTCTGCCCTCTAGGTACCTTTGTCAGCACGATACATAGGCGTTCTGCAGCTGAAAGGGCCTGACATGCTGAAAACAGATAGTGGATATTGCATTTCACTCAGTTTTAGTAGTAATGGGTAGGACTATGATAATCAGTCCAGAGTGTTTAATGTGTATGTGATTTAATGTCTAGCCTTTTTAGATTAATTAAAAGTATAAAGGATGAAATCTTCTTTCTTCCATGGCTTCCTAAGTAGCAGCAGTTCACTCCAAATTAATGCTGTTATCTATTTTAATTTCATCCTTATTCCTGCTTCATGTTTGGCACTTCATAAATGCTTCTTGTCTCCCTTACTGCTCACTTGCACAAGGAGGATGTCTGCTTAAGAGACAGCTTTGCTTATCGAAGCTATGTTTGGTTCTGACTGACAGAATGTATACTTTTAAAAACATTATACTAAGTATACATTTTCACATGGGCAGAGAAGGCTCACAGTCATAAAAGGCAGAAAAGAGTCTTATTTAAGTATTGAAGTTTGTCTTCCTAAAAAAAAAAAAAAAATTTATTAGTATGTCCTATGAGTTATTAAATGATTAAATTTTAAAATAAAAACTGATTTACATTTGTTAGTGCTGAAAAATCATTTGTTATTAAATCAAGGTTTTATTGAAAAGACAAAATGACATTATCTTCTGATCTTTCTGGGCATATTTCTGTATAGATATATAAAGCAGTCTAACATGTTTCTTACAGTGCCTGACATTTGCTTTAGGAATGTAGTGAAATTGAGTGGGGAGACTCAGGGCTCTTTACCAGGTCAGGTTCAGATCAGAACAAATCATAGCATCTGGTGTACTGTGACTAAGAATCAATCAAATTGTTCTGATTCATCATATACTCCTTAATTTTACTTTTGAGTTATATGGGAGAGAGTTAAGCTAGGATATATCCCTGCCATTATTACAACTTTCTGCCTTTAGCTGGTTTGTAATTATATCATAGTAATGGCAAGTAAAGCAGACCGTAGCAGACAGAAGAGAAAATATCAAACCAAATGACTGTAAATAACTTCATTTACTCTGATTATTTTAAAGAGGAACAATTTTAGCATTTATACGGGTAAAAATGGTGTATTAAGAGAACATTTAGGAGAAAACTTTATGGCTATAAATACAGTTGTATCAGCAGTAGTGATGCCATCCAAGCAGTTTGCTAGAAACTCTGATTTATGTAAACTCGTTGGTGTTGATGAGGAGAAAAGTAATGAATAAACAGTTTTGATGCATGATGTGAAAGCTGCAAAGAATTTGCATTCTCTAAAAAAAAGAATTAAAATTCTGACAACAGTTCTCGTCTTTTTCCTGGATAGGTACCCATTACACCATTTCCTTGGTGAAGGCTGTTCAGCAGTGGTGACATCTTCCAATTGGCCACTCTGCAGATTATTATCTCTGGACTCCCAGCTGACACCCTGCCGGCGGCTAGAGCTACTGAGACAACTGGAGTTGTGCCTGCTTTGGTCAAGGTTTTTTCTTTCACCGAGGAAAAAAAAAAAAAAAAAAAAAAAGATGAAGTTGGGCAAAGTGGAGTTTTGCCATTTTCTTCAGATACTAGCACTTTTCCTGTGTCTGTCTGGGATGAATCAAGCAGAGATCACAAGGTCCAGGTCAAAGCCCTATTTTCAATCAGGGAGGACAAGAACCAAACGCAGCTGGGTGTGGAATCAGTTCTTTGTGCTGGAAGAATACATGGGTACAGACCCACTCTATGTAGGAAAGGTAGGGGATTTAAATAAACTTTGGAGGATGCAGATGCTTGCTTTTTGATGTGTTTATATGATGCAATCTAAAAATTGTAATTCTGCTAGCCCAGAACAGCAACACATTGCATTCTTGTAAGAATGCAAGCTTTGTGTTGCAATTTTCTTAAAGAGCTCTACATATTAGTACTGCTTGTTTAACAGAGTACAGTAATGAAAGTGTTTTGCCATCACCAATAGAAAGAAAATATTTATTACTTATACTAGGTTTTAAAACAGAGGAATATAATGATGAGTATTCTTTTTTAAGAGTTAACAGCTAGTCCCAGAAAAGAAGTTCTGTATTATGTTGTTTGCTCCCTAAAACTCAGCACTACTGAAAGCAAGAGAAAGAATCAGGCGTCTGTGGGTGTGATGAGTGAAAAGGAGGGCATGTCTGCATTACTGCTTTTCTTTGACATTGCCTGGCTGGCAGATTGGCACCTTGGGGGCCTCGCTGTCCTCTGTGCACAGCACAGCCTTGTGGCTTTACCTCGCCTGTGATGGGCACGGGTCCAGTAGAGAGCCAGCACTTTTACATCAGGGCATCCCAAATGGTTCATTCTGAGCGCCCGTCGCTGCACATGGAGCGCGCTGAGCACAGCTGTGAATCCGGGACTTAGCTCATTTACTGCCTTGTGCTAGTGGGTAATACGCTGCCTTCAGCAATTATGCAGGGGGAAAAAAAAGCCCACAAAACAAAACCCCCTCTTGTGTTTCTCTGTAACATTTATGTGTAATCATCTTTTTGAAAGGAAAACCCATTTTCTCGGTAATATCAGAATCAATAAATAGAGTTTCTCATTAAAATACAGCGAATGCATAGAAAACAAGGGAGTGACAGCTTTTGGCTCAACAGCATGCTTACAGAAAAAGAGATGAAGTAATCTGAAATCCACTGCTTCAAATATACCAGTGCAATGAATTTCAGCTTACTTAATTCATCCTACTGAGACAAAACCTTGATGTTTGTGTTAATGCAGTTAAGCACTTAGAATTTAATCATGCCAACTGAATAATCAAGTTAAATAGGGAACTGCTTTCATGATTACAGCTATCGTTGTGTTTAGGTGCTTTTCTGAATTGGGATTGGTACTTTGCATAATTGAACCCTTAAGAAAGGTGTGCTAGAATCAGAAATTTCATCTTGTGGTGTCATTACAGTGGTCTTGAAAGTTTTGGTAAAGTTTTACATTATGTAGCAGTATCCATTCTGATGCCACACAGCTGCTGGTTGTCTGTGTGGGTTTGTTTTTTTAGGCAAATTTGTCCCCAGGTTGGAGTTTCTCTTGTGGCTCTGGAAATGGCCTATTTGGCATTCTTTCCCAGTGATAAAAAAAGAAGTGTGGCTTGCAAATTTGAATTTCTCTCCTGGAAAAGAAGCGTCTTGAAATACTCGAGTGAAGACTAGTTTTGATCTGTAGTAATTCTCAAATTCAGTTGACTGCTATATTATGACCAAAAATGCTGTGGTAGTGCTGTAGTACATGATATTTGCATGCATGTGGTTATTTTTAGCTTCACAGTCTGCTCTTTCTTGTCCTTTGCAAGAGTCCTAGCATTCACAAGCAGACATTCACAAGCAGATATCTTCCAAAATGCAACCTTTTTTTTTTTTTTTTTTTTTTTTTTTTAAAAATTTTGTTCCCCCCCNAAATGCAACCTTTTTTTTTTTTTTTTTTTTTTTTTCTGAAACATTCTGTGCCCAGCCTGCTTTTGTATCAGCAGTATGAATTGTTGGCTCAGGAATTTGTACCAGCAATCCATTTTGTAGGAAAAGCAGATAAAAATTTTCACTTACAAAAAGAAGCCCATCTTCCTGGAAACACAGTCCTTGCTGAGCATCTTGTAAGATAAGATGTGCCCAGTTCCTAACCTTCTCACTGTAGAGGCTTTTCACTGTGTGGCTCCTGAGGTGCAATCATGACCAAAGCCTCATTCCCACACAGGGGAGCAAAAAGGTGAAGAAGTGAATTTCCTTCTGTGTCTTAACATATTATGTGTAGCACCACTCTGAAGTGAGCAGCAGTCACCTTCCTCCCCCTCTTTTCCTATTAAGAACATTGTTGCTCTAGTTTCAAATCCTTTGCAGGCAGGTAGGGACAGAGAAGACTGAGATTTGGATAGGAAGGATGGAATTTTTTTCACCTCTTTTTTTTTCTTTTTTTTCTTTTTTCTTTTTTTTTTTTTTAATTCTTTTTTTTTTCCCTTGTGGAGGAAGCTACAGCAAGCAAAAAGCTCTCATAACTCACTTTTCTCATCAAATGAAGTGGAAGCAGCAACCAGACTCTGCAGAGTGCTCTGCTTCTGAGGAAACCAGTCCTGTGCTGCCTTACTTTTAGGATGCTTTGCAGGATGCCAATCTAACTGCACATCCAGGAAGGAGGGACCTTCCTCCAGCTTTTAAGGGCTGTGAGATAAAAAGGCTTCAGAAACACTCGAGCAAATGGAGCTGTAATAGGAAACACGGTCTCCCTCCCACTATTCAATTTTACAAAGCCCTAGGCAATTCTGGTTGGAAGGCAGCATTTGGGGGATGTTAGGGTTACATGGCAAATCATTCAAGAGTTGTGAAATACCAATGTTAATTCTGTGTTCGGTGCACTAGCTCTGTCCTCCTGGGTGTCTGCATGCTGACACTTTAATTACATGGTCATGCAGGGTAAAATCCTATTCCTCGTAAATAATGTAGTAGGATTCCTATTCACCTCAGTAAAACAAGTCCTTCCCTTAATTTTTCAGTGTTTTCATGTTTGTTTAACAAGGCTTCACATCTATACCTGAGGTATACTGCAGCCTTCCTTCCTGACATCCTTTTTTCGTTTTCCTAAATGCATATGTATTTTTTTTTTATTAAGGCATCAGGGCCTGTTTCTCATGTGACTCTGGAGAAACCTCTGGAGGAGTTCCATTAATTTCACTCTAATAGGAGTCAGAGGTGACAGAAGTTTGGTGCCTTTTTTTTATTCTCTTCTTTTAAAATTTAGGTCTTTTCTCTCTATGATATGAATTTTAATCATCTTGGATGTAATTTTGAGCACTTTTTGGGAGGTGCTTACCCTGTAATCAGATTGTTGACTGAACCATAGACAATTCTTTTCTGTCGGTCAGCAGAGCATATGTTATGTTCACTTGAAGGGCTGAAGCATTTAACTGTTTAAGGCATTAAACTGTTTGGATAGGCACTGTTCTCTTCCAGACATGCCATGTAGGTGGTGAGGCAGTTAACTGTGATGCTTATTGAGGTAGAAGCATAGCTGGCTTCTGTTTTCTGGAAAATGTTTACTATTGCTCGGTAATATGTTTTTGTGAAATGCCTTACTCCATATTTTCCTTGTAAATTATGGTAATGGAATCTATTTGGGCAAAAAAAAAATAGTATAGAGCAGTTTTAAATGATTTGAAACATAAACACCTAAAATTAGGAAAAATTTTGTTGAATAAGCTATTATGTTGAATATTTGAAAAGTGTATACGGTGTTATAATTGAAGTTTCCATGGGTACACATTGGCAAAAAGGGGTGGAGTAAAAGTAGAACTTGAACATTTTGTTGGTTCTTTTTTGGTTTTGTTACATAACCATCAGACATCCAAGGTTTGGGTTTTTTTGGTCTGGTGGGTTGGGGTTTTTTTATCATTAATTGTTTTGTCTTCTGCTGCAATAGTGTCAGTCTCACCAAAAGCATTATAATGACACAAAATCTCTGCCGGTAAGAATTTCATTTTTGTTATTAAAAAGTTAAAAAAACCCCAAACAAACAAAAGAAGCCACAAGCAAACCTGAAGAAGCAAAACAGGTCTTTGAACTCCATGTGAGATGCTGATTGATAGCTGACTTCACTGTTTTATTTAGGATCCAAACCAACTCTCCTTTTCCAATGGCTCTAAATTTTAACAGTTACAGGGCAGTTTCAAGCTTTTTGCTAGTTGAACTCTTCCCTTGAGCTCTCACTAACATATGAAGGACTGAAAATAAAAACCAGAGACTTTTGACTGAGCACAAACCCAAGAAATTAGTTTGTAACTTTGAGAGGCTCACTGGTAATTCTCAAAAATAATGCATTGAACTCGTAAGATGACCTGAGTGTTGTTTTTTATTTATAATATAAAAGAAAGTAAAGTGTAAGTCCTAACCTGCATTTTCTAGCTTGTAAAATCAAGAAAAAAGGTTAAATGACTGAACTAAGAGCCTATTGTTTCCTAGATCTCACAGTTATTGCCTTCCAACACAATTTTACCTGCCTCTTCTGACTGTTTTAAGGTAAATAAACCCGTTGGATTCAATTTTTAAACATGGACAAAAGTGCATAAAAGCTAATATTTGCATTATTATTTCCTGGAGTAGTACAGAATGAGGTGCATGTGAAAAAAATGAACTTAAACTTTTCCTATAAAATTATGCCATTCAAAAGAATTTGCAGGATCTACAAGTTTTAAGAGAACTTACAGGAAGGATGGGTTTTTAAAGCAGCCATATAACAAGTTTATGTTATTATTAGCATAAAGAGTGGGCAGTTTTTTTTCCAGTCTCCTATTTTGGAGGGAAGGAGGCTGGGTAGGGGAGGATACTGGGGTTTTGGATTAATGCTTTGTTTTTCAAAGCTGTTGGTGAATATATCAATAAGGTGACAGAATTACTCACATACTATATTTATCTGTGGTATGACCTTGTCTCGGGCCATACAGATGCAGTCAGCAGTAGGGCTCTTTTCATAGAATCATAGCCTGACAATTTCAGATGTGGCTGACGAATTTTGACCGAGTTGGATAATAAGTGTCTTTGCTAAAATGCTTTAAGGCAGTGAGTACTGCGGAAGCACTGGCCCTCAGTCAAACTCAGACTGAACTGTGGGAATATTACTGGCATTTTGGGAAATGGAGGGGACATGGGGTGTTATTACAAAGGCTAAATATAGGTAAAAGGACTGGGCTGCCTCACTTGCACATAGTGAAGAAGGAGGTTAGTCAGGCGCAATTCCTGGAGGGATCTGACCCTCCTGCTGCTTCCAGAGGCACCTACAGGGGCTAGGGCTCTCTGCTCAGCTTCAGTCTGTGGTTTTTTCTCTCCAAGCATCCTGTGCAAGGTAAATGTTCATGTCTGCTCCTCAAGTAAGCTCTTGGCTGAGAGTACCCACAGCTCTGCAGATTTTTATTTGTTTTCCACCCAAGTAGGGAAAAAAAAAAATAAATTCAAGCACACCAAACTCAGACCAACTATTTTTCATCTGTCTTTGTGGCCTCTGTGTGGAAAACAGACAGCATAATAACTCAGAAAGAAACTTCCCCATTGTTATATTTTTTCCTCCCTTTCTATTTGTGTTATCTTTACTTTTATCATAATCTTTGAAGCACTGTTGTTTTATATACTCCCAGAAGGCCATTTATGAAAGGGAAAAAGAAAATCTGCTGAATTTCTGATATTTATCCATTTCAGAAACTCTTTGCTTTTCTGTGCTATGAAAATTGGTAACAGTTGACCTTTTAAGTAAAATGGGACATGCCATTCTTGTCAAATATTTTCTTACCACAAGTGCTGCAAATGGAACGAATGAACAGCCAAAATAGTTAAGTCCTGCTTACTTGCTGTATGTATTGAATAAGTCTTGGGGAGGTGATGCTTCAGTGGTACTGCACAGGTATGACTTTACCATCTCAACTTGTTCTGTCCAGTCCCAGTATCACATACTTTTCTTCACTGGATAGCCACTGTGGGTTTTGTGTTATTCCATGCTATATTTATGTGGATTACCCTGAATAACTGAGAGATGACTGAAAATCCAAATGTTTCCTCCTTAGCACGCAGAGCTAAAGTGTCTCTGGGGAGAATGGTGAGATTAAGGCACACAGGAAGAATTATCCAAAAGGATAACCTAAAATCTGCTGCCTTTTCCTGGTTGATTTCATCAGCCTGAACAGCTACAGTGTAATTTCCTCTGTCCCTCTTTACTGGAAGTCCTCTTCTCTCATAGCTGAATGGATACTAGAGAAGGTTTTATGCCAGGGACTTAAAGTGATGACAATTTCACAAGTCCAAGCACTAAAAGACAATTTGTATGTAATTTCATTATTAAAAGTGATAATAGAGTTGAGAGACTTATGGTTGGATACTGAACCAGAACATGTTTTTGATCTCTTTCTATAGTATAGGACATTGATCCTTAACATGTGCCATTACAGAAGAGGAAGGTTAGTGAAGGTGATGACAACATCAGTAAATTAGGCAGCCCTCATGGCAATTTTTCGTTCAATGGCACAGCCATGCTATTTATGTAATCCTGTAATACCATTTCTGTATTTCAGCAGAATGAGAGGCTCTACCTGCAGTGCTCTACTTTGGATGTCTTATGGGCATTATTTAAAACTAAATTTTATGAGTCTATAACAAAATAGAAAAGCAACAGTAAAAGCTAATTTTGCAATTATATGTAGATGAGAGGCTCCTGTATGCTTGGCTGGTTATCAGAAAATGCCTTATTTTCAGGAAAGAATGAAATTTAAAGCTCTGATGTCAGTCAAGCTGATGCTGCTTCAGCTGACATTTCTTCTCCTTTTTGTCTTCAGAGATTGTACTTGGTCCTTTAGTTCTTGTTACTGGCTGTCATCCAGCAACCAGTTTTATGTCCGTCCTCTTGTCTCACAGTTCTGTGTTAATGGCATTAGAAATACAGCTCTGTAAAACTATGGCTATCAGGAACGGTGAGTATTTGCATTGTTCTGAGACTAAGGAAGTCCATTCATGAATTATTTTCCTATCTAAAATGCAAGCAAACACAACCCCTGTTCTGAGGCAGTGGTCTTGTAAGGCAAGATCTAATACTAGACTAAGAGGCAATGACAGAATTCAGAGAACTATAGTATTAATCAGCATTTGAAAATAGTTTGAGAACAGTGGGTCACTAGTGCTGTTTCCTATGAAGATAGAATATTTCTTTTTCTGAAAATGAGACTCATGCAACATTTTAAAACATTATGAACATATAATAGAGAGCTCTTTCCTGCCTTTATTTCCCACTGTTTATAGATGACAAGTTGTTTGAAACTTCTGAGTGCAGATCTATTTAATAGCTATGTTAGTACAAGGCTACATCTTCTTTCAGACCAGTAAAGATAAAGGATGTTTTCCAATTGCTTTCAAAACATCAGACTGCATATGCTTTATAGTTTTACATCTTGTAGCCTGCTGTCACGCTACCTTTTTCATGTTGCCTTTTTTCGCTTATACATTTTCTGTTAGCCACAAGTGTCTGTCTACAGACTCATTGGACATTCATTTCATGTATTAAGTATTTTCCATGTGTCACCGTCTAAAAGTGCTGCCAGGACTGTTGCTGCCTTGTCATAATTCTACTGCTGAATTTCTTCTTTGCTTCACATTTGTTTTTAAATATTATACTGCATTTCTTAATTTTCTGGCCCCTCTTTTTTTTCCCCAATAATCACTTAATAAAGTAACACCTGTGTACATATGCCAGTGTTTCAGTGCTAACTTTAACCACTTAAAGGGAGAACCTGGGAAAACATATTTAAAGACTCTGAAAAAAAATCAGGGAATGGTTCCTTTGCATGCAATAAGATGGCTTTTTCATAAATACACTGATGATAAGTACTGGAAATGTCTTCAGTATTATCTTATTCTCTCAGCACGATGCATTTCCTTGGAAGAGATAGCTGAGCAAAGTGCTAACGGTGGAGCTGCTGAGAGAAGAAAGATGTTAATAAACTAAGTTGCTCAGTTTTTTTAGAATAACTATTAGCTACCTTATGCTACCAGCATCTTCTCTGTCACTTTTGCACTGGAAGAGATACTTACTGTCATGTAAATTAGAGACAAGTAGCTCTTAGAAAAGTCAGTGGAGTGTGTGCTCTAGGAGAGCTCTAATTCTGTGCCAGCTGTCCAAACCATGGTCATGGTATGAGTACCAGTCTATACCAAGAGCAGAAGTTTATGGGTGTCATAATCCTTAGTCTTTCATAACTTCAAGGTTATAAGAAGGAGGATTAGCCAGTTAAAAATAGGGATGGGGGTTGTTTACTTGATATAAAGAAATGTTATGAACACCTAACTATTATTCACTTGAGCTCAATGTATAAATGGGAACCCTCTTAACCTTTCCAGACAAGTGTAAATTTAGCCAATGAAGAAGCTCATTGGCAACAGACACTGATCACCAAAATCAGTAAATAGGTTAATAAAATTGAAGAATATATTTAGGATTATTTCTTGCAGATGTTCTTGAAAAAAAATACTCACATTAACAGTTCTGTCAGTGTAAAAATATTTGGTGATGTTACACCCCTGTGCTGTTGCAAAAGTAATATTGTTATTTATGTAGGTGTAAGGCACATAGTATGGTAGCAGCACACTACAAGTCATAAACATAGCCAAGAATAAGTCTTATTTTTTCTTCCAGATAAATAGGAATACCAAGACAGATATAGCTCTTTTGCATACAGAAGTTCATGTGCCATTACTCATGTACTAGAAAACACAAAATATGCCCTACCGAATTGGTCTCAAGCTGTCTTTTTCAGAGTCCTCCCCTGGGAGAAGAAGATAATTCAAAACATTTAACAAGAAGGCAAAAAGTTTTTAATATGTTTTGATTACTGAATTACACTGTTCATAGAGTAACTGAAGATTTAGTCCAGGATCTTCAGATAAGTTTTATTCACCGTAGGAGACCATTTGAGAGTATTAATGTTGCAATACAAATATCTGGTCATTTCAAAATTGAATTTTTAAATGATATTTTATTCTGTAGGTTAGTGAAAGAGGAATACTGAGGATTAATTTTTCAACACATATCAACATGTTCCACATTTTGAGAGTGAAGAAATAGTGGCTTCCTTTCATATGGTACTCTAATGTTTCTAAAGCACAAAAGGGATGCATTGTGGCATTTCATGTGGGTGAAAAGGTGTATGTTAAGAACAACTAAGGACAGTCTGACATAATATTCTACCTACATCGCAAAAAATTCTTAGGTGCACTCTGAGTAGAAAGAAAGAAATTTAATGTCATTTTCTAGGTGATATAAGGAGATTTTGCTGCATGAATTCCACAAAACATTGCCAGAGTCATACTGTTTCATTTAGTTTTCCTGTTTCTGTAAATCATAAGAAAGTACCTTAAGGATTAACGAGACATGCAGTTCTGTTGCTGTGGAGTATGTGTGAGAAGAATTGAACCCAAAAAGTTATTTTTCATTTAAAATGCTTCCAAAACATGGAAAATCTGGTAGTTGGTAGTTACATGTGTAAGGATGATAAGCTGCTTAAACACTTCATACTGAGGTACCAAATTGTAACCCTGCTGACTAGGCAATCAGGCAATTCATTTTCCTTACAAGGTAGGCAGGTGCTGTATTAGGCAAATTTTAGCTTGTTATCCTGTAACAATGAAAAGTTTCCAGACACAGCTGGGAAAAGCAGATGGTCATTTCTTAAGTTTCCATAATCATGGTATAAACGTAATGCCATAAATTAGCAAAATACTTAACTTGTCTTTCTTACACAATCTATATATGTTAAATGGGCAGACCAGGCATTTGGAAAAAGGCTTGGCATGTTTTTATGTTTCTTTTTTAACTGGTAGGGCTGTAATTCTACACAGTCTCCATAATAAAAACTGTTCAAATAATTCCACTTGCTCCTGGATGTTCATAATCTTCGTGCATATATAGACTGTTATCCTTCCCACCCTTTACCACTTAGCTGTTGCTTAGCCAAGCAATACTTTTGAAAGGTTTTTCTTTTGAGTCAACACTGTAGTCCTGTGTTCATCCATACTGCTCTTTCATTCATACTCTCCTTTTTTTGAATATCTTCTTGACTGTGAAAAGCTGTGAACAAAAGCATGCTATTGTTGCTTCATCTAAACAGGAAATAAGCCAAGTGAAACTGTTACTTCCTTTCTCATTGAAAGATTCAAATTGCATTATTCATGTTTCTTTCTTTGCAAATTCATGTCCACTACCACGCTGAGAGTCTTAAAGCCGTATTGCTTTTCTGGTTTTTTTTATCTTTATGCTGAATCAAGCATACTTCTGAGTGAGTATCAGTCCCAAAGCGATGGAAATAATAGTTGTTTGAAACGTTTCAATTTGTTTGACTGACTAACCAAGTGAAGCCATGTCAAACAAGGTTTTATGGAGCAAACATGCAGGAATTACAATGATAGCAGTGATGAAGCATATACACAAAGAGGTATATGTGTCTAGGAAGCAATGGAGGGACCTCACATTGAGGAACAATTCCTGCTTATACTGACACATTTATTTAATTCAGATTTATCTTAAAACTCAAAGAAAATGTAATAATTCTAGCCTATATTGGTTTTAGTATGGGAAAATAGAGATTGAAAAAGTTAAAGAGAAGAAAAAGTATGCCAAAGTGTAAGTGTGAGATGGGAAGGAACATGATGAAGCCTTTTGCTTTGTTTTTATCGCTCTGGAGCCTGATGTAAAACTAAAAGCAACATACCGAAGCAATCAATGAGAAAATAAATTTAGATTAAGGTATAACAATCTAATCACAGAATGGCTCAGGTTAGGGGTGAACACAGTGGGTTATCTGGTCCAACCTCCCTGCTCAAGCAGGGTCATCCAAGAGCACATGGCATAAGATTGTTTCCAGACAGCTCTTTAATATTTTCAGTGAGGGAGACTCTACAACTTCTGTGGGTAGCCCATTCCAGTATGTAGTCATCTGCACAATAAAAATATTCTTCCTTCAGCTCAGGTGGACCTTTCTGTGCATCAGTCTCTGCCTGTTGCATCTTGTTCTATTGCCTGGTGAAGAATCTGGCTCCATCTTCTTGGCATCTCTCTTCAGAATCTTATAGACATTGGTGAGGACCCCTTTCAGTCGTCTCTTCTTGAGGCTAAACAGGCCCAGCTCCCTCAGCCTGTCCTTGTAAGAAAGAAGCTCCAGTCTCCTAGTCATCTTTTTTGCCTTCTCTTTGACCTGTTCCAGGAGATCCTTGGAGCTCCAGGAGCTCTCTCTTGTTCAGAGGAGTCCAGAACTGGACACAGCACTCCAGATGTGGCCTCACCTGGGCTGAGTAGAGGGGCAGGATCACCTTCCTTGACCTGCTGGCAATGCTTTCCCTAATGCACCCCAGGATCCCACTGGTCATCTTGGCCACAAGAACACACTGGCCCATGGACATTTTGTTGTCTTCCAGGAACTCTGGGTCCTTCTCCAAAGAGCTGCCTTCCAGCAGGTCGCTGGTCAATGGGGTTATTCTTCCCCAGGGGCAGGACCCTACATTTGCCCTCATTGAATTTCAGACAGTTCCTCTCTACTCATCTCTCCAACCTGCCGAGATCCCTCGGAAGGACTGCCCAGCCTTCTGGGATATCAGCCACTCCTCCTAGCTTTGTGTCATCAGGGAACTTACTGAGGAGACATCTTCCCCTTCATCCAAGCCATTGATGAATAAGTTAAATACTGGGCATAGTTTTGAACCTTGGGAGACCCCACTAGTGACAGGCCTCTAACTACACCCTGCGCCACTGACTGCAACCCTCACTGTGCACTCATTCAACCCCCACTTCCTGAATGTGCCCATGAAGATGTTGAGAGAGACAGTGCTGAAAACCTTGCTGAAGTCAAAGTAGGCAATATCTATTGTCCCCATCCTCCAGGTAGTTGCTTCATTGCAGAAGGAAATCAGGTTGGTCCAGTGTGACTTAGCATTAGTGAATCCATGCTGACTACTCCTGATCACCTTGTTGTCATCCACATGGATAGAGATGGTCTTTTGAATGAGGGCAGGGATTGAGGTGAGTATTACCTTCTGTGTAGGTCTTGATTCCCTATGGTCTTTGCTAAAGAAGCTATATGCATCTGTATGGATCATACATTGGTTTAGGTCACATCAATCCACCCCACAGGTTCTAGAAAGCAGGCCTGACTTAGTTATGTTAGCACAGATGGAAAGGGAGGGCGGGTAGCCAGAGACCCAGTAACATCCAGGTTTTAGAAATATACAAGGAAGTAGATCTGTTAACTAGCAGATGTATTTGAAAGAGACAAAAAGGTAAGTAAAGTTCATTTTTAATCAAAAGAGGAAAATGCCATGTGCAGCAAAGTAATCTGTGATAAAATACATCAAAAGCAAATATCATCAAGACAAAGCCTAGTAGAACAAGTTTTTATGCTCCTTTAACGAGACTAAGGAAGCAATGAATAGAAAGTGAAAGATGTAAATATTTCTTATAAAACATTACTGGAGAGGGCTAGATAATTTGGAATTTGTTTAAAAAAAGCCTGAAACAGGAGCAGCAGAGAGCCAAACAGAACAGGACAAGACAGAATAGCATTTTATACATAGAGGTTCCAAGAATTACTGGGTCATGATAAAGCATGGATAAGTAAAAAACAACATGAAGATCTGGAGGAGTCCAAGCAAGTCTGAGCTCGCAGCAGACGGATAGAAGGATGCAAATATGTGCAGCTGTCAGGAAAGTAACTGGACCATGTCCAGACTGTTTCCAAATTGAGAGCCAAAAATCAAAATTATGAGTTCTGTGGTCTATCTTTTAAGGAGGCAGCTCGCACCTTACAAAGCAATTTTTTTCTTGGGTGCTAAAGGGATGAAATAATGACAACCATGGTTTTCAGAACTTTAGTAGACACCTTTCCTTCTAGACTGGTATTTTGACATTGATCATTTCATGCAACTATATTTCCCCCCATCTGTTTGCAGACTGCATGAGAATTTTTTCATGCAGACTAATTTCAATGTCCTGTCAAAATTAGATGCTGTTCCATACTATCTAAGTCACAGTATCACATTCAACAATTTCCATTCATCTCTTATTTTAGTAAGTAGAGATGGGTAGACAATGATGGTCCATTCTGCTAATCAGATGACAAAGTCATCTTTCTGGATTTTTGTTTTTTTGGCAATTTTACTTCTAGTAGCACAAAGTAAAGTCAATGACTGCTTTTTGTGTGGGATGATACAGACTGAGGGCCCAGGTGCTTTGTCAGGCTTCCAAAATACCTGCCAAGCAGAAAATGAGACTGTGAGGAAGATGGAAAGATTAAGACGTCCACCCTGATGACAGAGCCTTCTGATTTAAAGATATAAGGGTCTGTATCTATATATCCTGTTAAAAAGGGAAGATATTTACCTTTGCTTCTGAAATTATGTTATCATATGTGTTTTAGACAGTGGCCCACCTTCCAGTTCTGATTGTTTGATGCATGCTTTGTATTATACTTAAAATGCAAACATCATTTTGGAGCACAGTTTGAGGCTTTAGCAGGATGTGTTTACAATTTTTATCTCAGATTATATTTTTTGGAAAATTACTTTGTAAAATAATTAGCAGGATAAAGGGGAGGCATGCTGCAGATTCACCTTCAAGGTTAGAAGAGTTAAATTTATTAGAGTGAACAAAATGATCTGCAATATCACAAATTTTCCTGGAATCAAAAATTCCTGTACCTGTAAATAACCTTTACTGATAAGAGAACTTCAGCAGAAATTGTATGTGTGACATGTGTGACATTGTAGAGAATCATGGAGTGAAACCAGATGCTTTTCTTCCATAGTAACACAAATCTGGTGAAAAAATGGATACAACTGAGGATGAGCAGTACATTCAGTGTATGCTCAAAATCAAAGTGCATCTTTGGTTTGCAACAGAACTAGTGCAATAAAATAAGGTAGATTTTCTTAAACATTAAAGTACTATTTAATAATGCTTGGCAGAGGATAATATCACTTTATAAATTATGTCTTGCAAGGCAAAGTAAGAGTTCTTCTTTATATATTCCTGAAGTTGTATGTCTCAGTAATCAATAGACCCTCCCTGATGTTTTCCTGTAAGTTTGGGCTCAACAAAAGCATTTAATACTGCTAAATCTTTTATCTCAGTATTTAAATACCGTTAAATCTTTTATGTCAGTATTTAAATACCTTCAGGGTGGAGTGTTGGAAGAAGCAGTAGGTTGTCACATGGCAAAGGCTGCTCAGGGCCCTGAGTCTTCACACTGGCTTGGAAACTCATACAAACAATATGATGGTTTAATATGTGTCTGATAGTTTACAGACTAGCTGAAAATTTGCTCTTAAAAGAGACTGCATAAAATTATACTGTCTTACTCAGTAGATGAATTCTATGTGTGAGTCACACCTGCCTGTTCCAGTGATAATTTTTTCCCACTTATTATTGCCATTAGTCCTGCTGAGCTAACACAGCTGAGAGACAGCAAACTGAGTGTCATCCACAGACTTTTTTGTTATATTCCACTGACTTATACCTGCAAAATCCTATTGTAAGCTTTGGACCCTACATTTTTAAATTAGAACAGAATCTGAAGATAGCAGACACTTTACTTGATTTTTTGACCAGGGGAAAGACTCAACCAAGATTACAATAGGAACAGTTTGTATATGACCTATCCACTGAGTCTGAAGTGCAAGACAAAGAAAGGAATTGCTGGTTTTATACTATTACTTTTTATCATGCTGCATACTAATAGAAGGTCTGTTTACTGCCCTAATGCATTTTTTAAATGATTAAATTGTCTTGGTTGGTTAATTAATTTTGTTTTTTACCAGTTAACATTGAATTCACTAGATTTGCTGTTGAACAACTACTATCCTTCCACTTGTACCACTATTTTTGTGTATATATGGACACAAAAGCATGGTTTTATAAGTGAACTGGCATGCTTTACCTTTGACAAAAACTATTACAGATTTAATAGTGTATTTTGATTCCTTTGCTCTCCTATATAGGCACTGGTTATAACTTCCAGTCTTCCACAAGTTTTAAAAGTAGCTGCAGAGCAAACAGAAGGGTATTCCTTATCTTGAGCTGTCATGAACACTGACCACCAGTGATTGATGACTTCTCTGAACAACATGCTTTAGAGTTTCTCATGTATTCTTCACTGAAAACAAATTTTAAAAATCTCTGAACAATCTCTTTGCCTTCTTATGAATTTTATTGGGCAAATATGAATAGAGATTAATGGAGAGAAGAAAAGTGGAAGAAGTGATGAAAAGGATGTATGTAGGAAAAAAATAAGCCAGCCATAAACTCCCAGAAGATCAGGGGTACCATTGGACAATGGATTCAACAGGTAGGAATATGTGGAAAGAGTGTGGCTGAAGAAACATAGAGACCTTTGAACACATATATAAACTAGAGAGAGGCATAGAATATAAATTCTATTAGTGAATCACTAGTGAGATTAGAAAGTAGAACTTTCTGTCCACTTCAGAAAGTTTGATTTTAGTGGTTTGAAATGTGTTGATACTTCATTAATTTGACTAATCTGCTTGTGAATTTTCTTTGCAAAACCTGTTATTTGTGCTATTTTCACAAGGTAACCTTCAGCTATTTGTGATCAACATAACTATTTACTAAAATGCCATTGTGTTTATATGACAACTTTGCAGTTTTGAAGGAAAAATGTACAGCAAAATAACATAAATAAGAGATTTTCATGTGCAGAATTATTATTTGAAAAATATTTACTGAAAGTAACATTTTTCTTTTACCAAATATAAAAGTTTGGCACTATCTGTTAATGTACAAGACTCAGAGGCCAATGCACAGGGATATAATTAATTTTTTTTCCCCTTAAAACTATGGGATCCTCAATGAATAGAAATTGTACCTTTGTTTCAGTGCATGGAGGTGTGCTGATTTATACCAAGCTTTATAGAACTTCCCTAGGGGGACTTCCTTAAATGAAATGATCATTTTAATGGACCACACAGAGGGTACGAGACAAAAGTGGAAATGCCTTGAGTATAAAGTTCTGAACATTGCAATTGGCGACAGAAGGCTTATCAATGAGACAGTAATCCTGTAAAAATACAGAAAGATCAGATTGTTTGTCGAATTAGACTTGCTTTAATATGGATGCATGCAAGGGAGCTGGAAACTTTGCATCTGTTTTGTATACAAAGTGATTAGATTGTGATCGCTTAGTCCAAGAGGATAGAAATGCTGCACAATTCTGCCAGGATGAGACATGCAAATTGGATCAATTAAGCTTTGAGAACACTCAGACAATCTGGTAGAGAAGTTTACATGCTGTGTCAAGTGAAACTTAGCAAAGATCAGTCCTGGATGCTGGAGGCAAGTATTATAGTGATTTAAGCTCTAATCTCTAAGAGTAATTCATTGTTTTCAGATTTAGTTACAAATCAGATACTATAATGAAACAATCAGATATTATAATAAAAGGTCCCTTATGGAGATATTTGATGGTACACCAGAAGTATGACAGAGAAAATAGTAACAGTCATTTGAGTTGCAACATTTGAGTCAGAGGTGAGTAAATTCAGATGACTGATCTTGTTTGCAGATAACAGAATGCACAATTCTGGTAACTCCTGTACCTTCATGGTCACCACAGTGTTTCAGAAGCAGGGAGTATTCTCATAAGTAGCTCACTGTGTGCACTATTTTCATTGATCCAAAGCTCTCTCAGAAGGGGGTCAACAAGAAAATGATCATTAAGTAAGAGTGCTGTAATTTCATCAGAGACCACATAAGAATTTGAATTATGTACCCTTTTCAATGTCCTTTATAGTGTCAAAAGCACATGTTGTTTTAGATAATCAGAGGGGTCTCTAAGGAAACTGAAAATTCTCAATATATGTGAAATACTGGAAGCCTCAGAAATGAGTTTTGAAAGAAGACACTAAAATTTTTAGTAGAATCCAGATAGCTTAAAGAATTAGAAACAGGTCTGCACAATTTGAATTTTCAGGTAGATTCAGCAAGTATACATGAGCAGTGTAAAATAACACCTTCCGTTTCACTATTTTCTCAACATTTGTTTATCAGTGGCCCATACATTGACTCTATCACTAGCATTTAGTGGTAGTTAGTAAGAAATACGGTAAGAATATGTTATGGTGAAAACAGATAAAAAAATCTCGGCATCATCATTGTATATGGCATATCTCATATCCTTGTTTGTTTGGATTTTTCTTTTAAATACAAGTGAAGTTCAATCTTAACTCATAAATATCTTCTCACATAACTTGAAATGGCAAAATATGATGTAAGGAAACAAGGTATTATGACTACAGAGGAATTTGATGAGATTTTCTTTGTTAAATGTTTGTTGTAAACACCAGCATAGAAAAAGGCAGTCGGAGAGCGCTGCCGTTTACATAGAACTGTTAAAATCCTTCTAAGCTGGGAGGATTTACAATTAACCTAGTATTGTTCATGTTAAGGCAGTTTTTTATCAGTTTGAATGAGGCATTATCCTCCCCCTCAAATATTTTCTGAAAAACAAGCAGAAAACCTGGGCATTAAAAGCATTTATTTCCCAGCCCTTAATCCTGTGGAGTTTAAATGCCTATCAAGATATGAAGTACTAACTTGAGATCAGCCTAGTTATATCTGAAAATGCTTGCAGATCTGCAAGTGTAAATGGTTAAAAAAAAAAAAAAAAAAGCTAGGGAGAAATCAAACTTCTTAAAGTATCTATTCACAAAGGATCACTTTAAATGATCTGAACAGTTTCAAGCACACTTTCAAGTGTCCATATTTACTGTGCATACTCTGCTTCAACTTGTTCTGAATACTGAACAGCTACCATGTGAATTTATGTAAGGAAATCTCTTAATTTTTCAATGCTGCTTCTTATAATTAGGCATATGTGACACACATGTTCATTAAAGCAACCTTTCTCTTAGAACAGGGGTTAAGGGGCTGTTTCAGAAAGATACTTAGACATATGCTTAGTACCAGCTTTCATAACTGTTAAGCAAGTCCTGACCTGATCCACATGGATATGGATGATTTCCTAACTTAGAAAATTCTAAACCAGGTTTAATTTGATGTAGCACCAGGTTAAATTTCCTAGGTTTTAAAGTGAATTTTGAACAATGGGCTGTGAATTAACAAGCCAGTATATATATATGGGTGGATGGATGGACTTGAGAAATATTTTTAGGTAATAATCAATATGATAAGGTACCTTCAATTAAATACATAATAGTAGGGGAAAGAAAATAAAAATTGTCCTATAGTCTACTGAAAAAAGAGCATGTTATTTGTCGTTCAGTGTTTTACCTTTACTTTTACCTTTACTGCAGAGTTAGAAATGGGCCACAGTAGTTAATGGAAAGCATTCACAGAAATATTAGGGTGTTTATCAAGCCAGACTCTAAAAGAGATTCTAAATGAAATGTAAACACACTAGTAACATTAACCTGTGTTTTATGATAACAAATTAACCAAGGGATTATTTTGCTCTTTTATTACCTGAACTCCTTTTACGACACAAGTGGCTTCATGAAGGTATCTAATACTCTCCACTTTATTTGGCCATGCACTGGTTTTTCATCTTACATTGTCATACTAGCAATGAAACTATAATGCTTTACTATAGATACTCCTTCCTGCCCTTTTCATATGAAATAATTCACTAATTTTAAAATGCTATAGTAAAATTTTGTGTTTAAATTCTCTGTTACTGACTTTTTTCCTTGACCCATTGTCAGCTCTGTGCAGTTGTGACTTTCTCCACATCATGCTTTCTAAGGTACTAATTATGTCCAGTGTGGGCATTGTGTCAAAATTTTGCACTTTAGATCTAGGAGTAGTCCCACTGATTTTAGTGAGAAGACCTAGGGGATTAGATTTGTGAAAATGCTTTGGAAAATACCTGGGTGGTCTGAAATATTTTATAACATATAACCAATTTGTTCATATGGAGAATTTTTCAATTTAAAGTTGACTATATATTTTTCATGAAAGTCAGCATCAAGTATTGTATTTTTTTCAAACATAAAGAATTTTATAAAGAAAGATAATAGGAATTTATTTTTTAAGAAGAAAAATGCAATAACTAGCACTGTTATCCTGACATTTGTACTATCATTTTGGTTAAAAATTAAAATTAGTATTTAGACCAACATGTAAATTCTGTTTTTTTCCTGACAGTTTTTTAAAATATTAATTAACAAGTCCATAGTTGTTTTCAGGAAATTAAAGATTAGTGAGTACGTGGACCCAGTTAACTACATTTTTTCTGTATTGCAAGTCTTTAATCATTGAAATTATCAGATCATACTCTCTTATGTAGCCCAGTACTTTATAAACTTCTCCAGACATTTAACCCTAGTTACTTGCACTGATTTAGTTAGGTATTTTACCATTGTCTTCCAGCCTGTCAGGGTGTCAGCACTTCCCACTAACACACAAGGTAAGATTATGAGTAGATCTTTAGTAGCATTAAACTTTCAAAAGCAAATTAAATGTGAGAAATTGATACAACATAAAACCAAAACGAAAACAAATGAGAAAAGCTCTACACCCTCTGGGTGTCTATTTCTTGGTACTAATGTTCTTTGGAAGCAGGTTCCTATGAGAAAAATCATTATCAACCAAGCAATGCTGCAAGCTATTTTGGATAGTTGAAGCAGAAAGAGGATAATCACTCTAAACTATAGATCAGTAGTTTGACAAAGAAGAGACAATATGGGCGGTATAATTTCCAATCTGAAATAAATACATTCAGTATAAGTACATATCTTATCTCAGAAAATACTTTAATACTAAATGAATTTTTGTTTGTAAATTTGGTATTATTGATATGGCAGTCAAACAAGAAGTGTGT
This sequence comes from Urocynchramus pylzowi, assembly GCA_013397555.1. Classification (NCBI taxonomy): domain Eukaryota; kingdom Metazoa; phylum Chordata; class Aves; order Passeriformes; family Fringillidae; genus Urocynchramus; species Urocynchramus pylzowi. The sequence goes on along the minus strand of VZRH01002693.1, from coordinate 528,839 downwards.
ATGATTATTTTTCCTGTGCAGTGCTGTTACAGATAATTCTATAGATTACAAAGTTAGAGATGAAAAAATAGATCCTCTAATGTGCTCTCATTTTCCATGGTTGAAATCCTAGGCCCAAATTATTATGGCTGAATAGAAAAAGCATTATGGAAGAAACAATTTTCCAATTACCATACTTGTATTCTAATGTCTTATTTCTGTTTTCAAGGACAGATAAAAAAAGTAAAAGCATTAATTTTTCATTATTGAAGGTACATCAATTCTGTTACTGCCTTTCTTGTTTCATTTACCCTCTTTCCCTTCTTTCTGTGAAATAAGGGATAGTGCATGCATGCATTGTCTGGTCATAATTAACTAACTAACTAACTAACTAACTAACTAACTAACTAACTAACTAACTAACTAACTAACTAACTAAAAAAAAGAAACTGTACTGAAATAATTAATGGAAGTATGTACAGTGGTACAAGAAGGAAAAATATATAACCCTAACGCTAACCTATAAATATGTATATTTGTGCACCTATGTATGTGTTTCATTCAAGAAAAACACATCCTCAAGAAACAGTAATTCACTGTATGTGTGTTAATACTGTGCAAACAGAAATTATTTCATGTATAGTGAGGAAGTAATTTGAGAAGAAGAATGAGTGAAGTTTCTTGAAGGTTCTGTTTCTGCAAGCTGCCACACATACATAAACTTTTCAAGCCCATGGACATCTGCTAGCCCAGAGATATTCTTCTATGAAGTATGCTGGGAACTTGGGTATTTGTTTGCCATGCTATATTTTTAAAGCCTGAACACATTCATAGAAGCCATATGTGGGGAATGTAGGAAGGAAGCATCCTTGAAACCCGTTTATTATACTGCTGAAATAGAGTGTAGTGACTTTAAGGGAATTTTGTCTTACAGCTTCAGTGATTCTTGGCAACAAAATAAATCAAACCACTGGACCAGCAAATCCATCGCTTTCAGATATAACAGCAAGTTGTTTGGTGCACTATGAATACATATGGATCATGTGGAAATGCTGTTGGCATGTATGGAAGTGAACTTAGGCCCTTTCCTGGAGAAGAAGTAAGACCCAAAATAGAGCTAGTAAGAGTAAACATTCAGGAATTTGTAAATAGTTTCACCGCAGTGGTATTTTCACATGATTTAATTGTATTAGGTGCTTGTATAAATGAGGTTTGGGTCATTGATTTCTTTAATTAAAAATTACATCTATTTGAGTAAAAACCAGCTGTATGAAAAGTAAGTCAGATGGCAAATCCATTCTATGTTGGTTTGTCAATTATGCTGGTTTTTTACTGAGATCTTTAGAATGAGTACTCCTAGGAATAAATACTGATAGACTGAGAGTAGTGTGGGGAAGAAAACAAACACCACCACCACCAAAAAGAAAAAAAGAGAAATCAACTGAACCAAAAAACCCACGCAATGCTGAATATTGAAAAGCTCTGTAAGGATTCCAATGTGCATGTTGTCTGCAAACAGTGTGGTCTGTTTCCATTATAGGAAGCCGATTTCTGAAAAGTTTGAAGCCTATGCATGAGGGGAAAGCAGGTCTCCTTTCTTGCAGTTCTTGTTATGAACATGTTATGTTATCTATAGGCTCTTGGTGGTGCTACAATACAGTATTGCTGTCCCCCCCATCCCCAATAAATATTATGCAATTAGTACATGATGATGTACACAGTATGCAGATGGTTTTTACCTCCCAAAGCTGCCAAACTGTCTTTTTAAGAGAGTGAATGACAAATAGTCATTTTGGGGAGTGACATGTCATGATGATGGCCCATTAAAACTCCTCAAGAATACTCAGCCAGCTACATATGCCCACTCAGCTCCATCCACAGCAGCAGCTGCTTCTGAGTTCCTCCTGTAGCTGCAGTAAACTTAATGGGCTTCCTGCACAATTCCCTGTCGCCACAGGGCATTTTGTGTTCTTATTAAAACTGGGGAGTGGAAAAGGCACAGATTTGTGACTACAGCAGCTGCAGAGACTGGAAAAGGACACAAAAGGGAAGGGTACATGTGTGTGTGTATGCACATGTGTACATGTACATACACTCGCTTAAGGTATGTATAGATATGCAATCTTTGTCTACAGAGATTGTGAGCTACATTATATGAGTATACATGGGGAAAGAGAACACTACAGACACAGCTGAGTATTATTAAGAGAGAAAAATATCATAGAAATGTGACATGGATGCTCTTATCACATCAAGTTTTCAGAATTTCCTATTAATTATTCAACTCACTAGCCTTTAGATGACAGTATCAGTTATTCCTGGGGGAACCATTCTTCTGAACTTTGTCTTCAACCTAGAAGCCTTGAGGGCTTACTTAGATGCTAACTGGAATATTATGAAGTGAAAGTTCTAGAATTTTAGTACTTCTGATTTGAATTTTGTTTGAACAATAGCCATCAAGGAAATTAAGTTTCACTGCTCTCTTTCCTCTTTAACCCCCATTTTAGAAAGGTTGGCAAAATTAAATATTCACTTCACTTCATATGGCTGAGGTGATAAGATTATTATCCTCCTGAAGCACTGATCCACCACTTAAAAGCATAAGGGCTGTATAAGGGCTTTAACTAAACTCTTCCACCAGTATCTCTGAGTGGAAGTATCTCTGAACATTTTATTTTGGAAACAATACAGAGGAAGGAAAGAATAGTAAAACCTAAGTGCTTATTCCAAGTTTGATGATGGAAGAGCGTAAGTAAATTAATACAGATTCTTACTATTTTAGTTTCTTAGGCACAGAAACATGCATTCTGTAACAGAAAAGGAGTTCAAAAACTGCATTAACAGTGGAAATAAGAATTGTTTGAGGGTTTTTAAAAGAAAAATACCTAGTTCATTCAAAGTCAGCTGACAGTTATCCTACTCTCCCTGCCCATTAATTATGTTTATTTTGTTTTCTCCTCTGGCTTCAGGACTTGAAAACCAATAGAAATTTAAATTTCAATATATTTTTTTCTTTTTTTACCTCTTGGGGTTTTTTTGTTTGTTTGGGTTTTTTTTGTTGTTGTTGTTTGTTTGTTGTTTTTTTGTTGTTTGTTTGTTTGTTTTTTCCCTTATGCTTGAAATAGTGGTATTACACATCCTCAGTAAAATGACACTTGACCAGATTCAGGTAATCATCTTTTTAAATTGCTGTTGCATTAAGCAGTGTATGAAAAGAAGATGCTGATAAAGTTATACAACATTACTCTGAAGTACTATTCTTGCACTTCAGATGTATCCATGTTCTCATTCACTTTGGCTTTTGGTTTGTGAATATTTTTACCTTTTATTTGTTTATTTATTTATTTAATTTTTTTTTCCTCTCTTTCCTGCTAAACATTTGTATTTATTTTACCTCATCCTCTGCTTTCTTAATAATAACTGAATGCCTTGATTATAGATGAAGCTTTATTATCACTGATTTTATACACTGTTGAATATGAAAGTCTTGGAGGTTCAAATGACACCAAATGGCATACATTTTGATTGCAGGAGGACTATTAAGGATAAACTGTGGGATGAAAACTGGTATTCCCAAAGGGACGTGCCTTGGTTTTACCTTGAATCTGAAATGTGTTCATTTGATAGGTAATTTCTGATGACTTCATTGCATTTGTGGTGATCCTGGGCAGATATATATCTGCCTTGTGCTCATTCACAGAACTCTAGTATTACCTGTGTCAAAACAAAATATGATTAGAGGCAGTCTGAGTTCAGGCAGCCTGTAGGGTCAGTGCTGAAGGTGAAGAGATCTCTGAAATGTCCTGGACCTCAATTATCTCAGAAGTTCTTAGGTCTTTGGTCAGGTCTGAGCACTCCAGATACCATTTTGGATATTTTAAATCAAATCAGAAGGGAAGTCTTGTCTGGGCTGACCAGATTTTTAGTAACCCTGCCACCAACTTCTTGTGTTAGATAAATATAATGTGGTTGTACTGCGGTCTGCAGCATGAGACCTTGTATTCCCTCGAGTGTCTCTGCACTTGCCTGACAAAGAGTAAGTCTGAAGGCAACAAAACAGTGCATGAAATTGCCAGTACGTCAACGTGGCAAATTGTGCCACAGTGACACCGTTGTCTGTGCTGGCTCCCTACTATGCTGACAACATTGCTGAGACAAGGAAACTCTGGCAGCATTACAGGCATATTCTTTCTGTTCAAACTCTAATTAAACGTGTTGGAGTTTTGGGTATAGCCATTTATATTGGCTTGATCTCTTGTCCTCAGTATTAGCTGTTGTGCTGAAAGCACAGAATGTAGACCAGTGTATTTCTTTCTGAGCCTAGGCCTATACTATAGTTTTACATAAATTAATAAAACCAAAAGCAAACAAAAGCCCTCCAGGAGCTCCTTTATCACTTTCTCAACACTTCCTGGAGAATAGATTTTTATAAGAAAATCATTACCTACTGAATAATACTTTCACTGGTGCCTGGGTGTAAAGTCAATTATATGAATCACAGGCCTTTGCTGACATCAATAAAATCTTGAGGAATCTTTTTCTTTCCTTCATGACTTCTGTAATCAGACTGAAAGATAAATTTAAAAAGAGGTCTTTGGCTGTTGATACTGAAATATGGTTTCAATTTACAAGAATGATAGTTTCATGGCTCCCTCTGAAAACAATGATCCTATTAGTAACTGATGTGTTTGTGAAGCCCTTAAACATTGCAGAAACGTGGTATGTGTTCACATTAGATTTTACTGAAATGTTAGCTACATCATCTAGCTTGAATTTTAAATAGTAGTTACTATTTGCATTGAAATTGCTCCAAAGCACCAGCACTGAACCCTTAGTAATCCTGATAGTTGAGAAATATAGTGTTACATAAAAAAAAAAAAAAAAAAAAAAAAAAAAAAAAAAAAAAAAAAAAAAAAAAAAGACATAAAACCCCTATAGATATTTAGTACTTTATGAGTCATCACAGAACACATGCTAACAAAGATAATATAAGGGGAAAGGGGATTTGAAAACTTTGTATGTGTAACCATTGTAAGTGTTGACTATCCAAGAAATCCAAGAACAGTAGTTTTAAGAACCTGGCTGTTGTGATGACCAAAATTAATAGAAATGGAAAAAATTGTGGTTTTGTTTTATCAGCTTTCTTTAGCCTTTTAGAAATTACACGCTTAATCTTTATATACCCTTTTTAAGTCTTCCCAGAAAGGATGAAGGGGAGAAGATGACATGAAGAAAAGTTTATTCTTCCCACAATCTGTTCTCAATTGTTTTGTGATAGTAAATTGTGTTATAATATGGACAAGAAGATTGCTTCTGGCTTGGAGTTCTTTTTTTTGTTTTTCACGGTTGTTTTTGATTCTTAGTGCCTCCTTGCATTTTGTGAGGAAGCAGGAATAAAGCTTCAGTTGTGCCAGTTCCATATCACCAATAACAATGGATGCTGCACAGGGCATGAAGAGGAGGCAGTTTTCATTCCTTTCCTTCCTTTCTAGTTACTTTCATAGAGAGAAAGGAAGGGGTGCAGACAAGGCAAATTCTCCTTGAGAAAACTTTTCAGTTCTGCAAAGGAGAGCACATTTCCTATGGTCTCAGAGAGCAATGAAGCTAGATTGCATTGTAGCATCTAATGTTTTCCTTGTCCATCTCTTTTCTCTCCCTTGATTCTGTCATTCTGCTAGTGTCACAAAACCATCAGCTCCTCATGTTCTCCCTTCGATTTTCTTCTTCACCAATAATCTATAAACTCTGTAAGGAATCATTAACCATGCTGGCACAGAGAGAAGAAAAGAAAATATAGATCTTTAGGGAAGAGAAGTCAGAGAAGAGAGGCACATGAACATTGCACCTGCTTAAAAGGAGCCTGAACTGAAAATCAGAAAAAGAGCAAACCTCCCATTCAGATGAGTAGTGGCTAGATAAGCTGCTTTTAGTACTTTAAATGCTTTTAATAATGCAGTACAGTATCTCTCCTTACTAAGAAAAATAAGTCTCCTTCTCTATTGGAAATACTGCTTTATTACTTTAATGGCAAATGATACGAAAGGATATCTTCTTTAGTTGTGCAGATCTTAACATAGGGAATATCTAGAAACTGTTAAGTGAGTATTGGGAATTTTGAAAAAAATATTTTATTTAGGTTTCCCTGGAGTAATCATGAGCCTAAAAGTCCACATAGACATAAATCATTAGGGGAGACCCTAGACTAAGCTATATTGCTGTAGGGCCAAAAAAAGTGAGAAAAAAATTTGGTTTATTAAAAGAGTTAGTGTAATAACACCTTTGCTCTTTAGTGAAGCTGACTGCTTCCTTCTCTCACACATATCAAGCAAGTATTTTCTAAAACTGAGAGCCTGAAAAGATTAAGTGCTTTTTTAGCTTGAGCTCAGAGTCAACAATAAATTATCTTCCAAAGAACAAGAAAAAGTTCACTTTCTATGTGCATTGTCCCTCTGCTTCAACAAGGCTTATGTGGCTTTTATTATTAGATCTGTTTGGTCTCTGCTAACTTTCCTAGCACATCAAAGGTTATCCTGCTAGTAAGAAATACATGTCTCCCTAGAGGATTGTTGCTTCCCTTTCCTGTTTTCACGTACTCTTGTATATGCAGGGATCACCCAAATCCAGAACTCTTAAAATCTTCATGTTAAATGTATGCAGTATGCAACAAAAAACCTGTAGGATCAGCATACAAGAATTGGATCATGAATCTTTTACTGAAAATAAGCCTAGTTGAAAGGCAAGGCAAACTGGAGACTCACCATCATGGATATTGTGTGGAGGTGGCAATGGATGAAATTAATTGGAAGCGTACAACTGTCTCTATCATTCCTCTTTGTGAAAACATGGTGTTTTATTTACAATATATTTGGCAAACTGATTATGAAAGAAGAATTGTCTGGAATGATCCAGAATGGAACCGGATGAGATTTACCCAGTGAATCCTCCATGTCTCTTGAAACAAGAATTTGAAAGTAACTTTGCCTTGAGCCTCTCTACTTCTAAAGTCATAGTCCCCATGTGCAGCTACAGGTTGAGCTGCAGTTCTGTCTCCTACAAGAATGGCCCTGTAGAAAGAGGGAGGAGTGAGAGACAAGCTGGCAGACAGCATTATTGGGAATTTTGTCTGGAACATTCTTGCTAGGAACTACTGTCCTGAGGACTAATATCATCCTGTATAACTGTTGCCAAATTAATAACAAGAACAAATAAAAATACCAGGTCTTATTACTTAATGTATTTCTTCTATTAAAAAGGGGGCAAAGAATACCCCAAAACAACAACAAAAGCAAACAAGAAAACCTGACAACAACAACAAAAAATGTACAAAAGTTTTCTAAAGCGAACATGATATGGAAAATTGTACTTCTCACTTCCTACAATGTTAAATTAAATGGCTGGAACCACAGATAGTTTGCAGTCATGTTTGGTAGTAGCAGAGCTGCGAATATGATACAGGACATTCAAATTTAAACATTTTATTCATAGTTGCAAAGCATTGATGCCTCTGCATTAATGACTCTGAAGATCAGTGTATGGAAAAATTACATTGTGTGAAACTGGAATATAGGTGACATGAAAACTGCATCAAATTCTCAATATTTTTGGCAAAGTACTTTTTTCTTTTTTGTATTGTTCTCTTGTACTGTACTTTTAAGTTTTCTCAGATCTCCTCTAAAAAGCATATAAAAGTGTTGAAAAAAATCTCTTTAGAGTGCTTTACACTGAATTGATTGTTCCATAGTGCCAAAGATAAACTAAATCTTGAGCTATATCACCTTCCTGGGGTTAAGTAGGTAGAGAATGGTACATTACTAATTTGAGCGTGGGCCAGCACAGTTTTTAAATGCTTAGTAGAACAAAGTTTTAATAAAAGATACAAAGAAGTTTGCAGTTCCAGAGCCTTAACCTTGGAATAACAAAGGTCCTCACTAATCACTTTACTAATCCATGCAGTAGCAGTTTTCTTACCAAGGCATCCTTCCAAAAAGTGGCTTCTGCTCAGCATTTCACTCCAGGTCACCAGCCACTGTAGTGCAATCCATGAGGAGATTTATGGACCTCAAAGTGGAACTCCTTAAAGAACAATGTGTTGTTAATCAGTAAGCCACTGAGTGAGCAAATGGGAAATGCTGAAGCTACAGAATTTCTCCTTTCCCTGGGATGTGAAACCCTTGCTCAGTGCATCCTCAAGGATTTACTGGGTTCTCCCCTGAAGGTCTCTCTTTTTTTTTTTTTTTTTTTTTTAACAAAGCGAGGCCTGTTCTGTTTTTTG
>VZRH01002693.1:499578-520557 GCA_013397555.1 Urocynchramus pylzowi | reverse complement strand
GGTTTTATTGGTTCTCCCCTTAAGGTTTCCTTTTTTTTTTTTTTTTTTTTTTAAACAAAGCAGTGCTGGTTAGTTATTTGGGATAGGGCTGGATGTAGATATGAGGTAAAAGATAGACTGTGAAGCCCTGCAGTTTGAGACCACTGTAGTGTGCTGATGAGGTCAGCTCCATCCCCATGGGACAGCGCTGTGCTGCTCTCAGCCACTGAGATACAGAAACTTTCCTTCCTCTGCTTGAAGAGATTTACTTGTACATCTCTTAACATTCAGAAAACTGCTCTGCCCAATGAAATGCTGGGTGTGCTGTCCTCTGCTTTTCTCTCATCCTAAAGTATGCCAGAAAAGGTGGAACAGCCTTTACAGGGAGAATGTGAGAGTCTCAGCCACCACAGAAAGACCAGCTAGAATATAGGGTATGGAGAAAACAGTATCACTTAAGAAAGACAAAGACATTGAATCTTTGTATCCCATAACCTCAGTTCCTGTGTAATGTGATGTTCAGCATTTTAGTCAAGACTGTAGGTTCATGTCTATGTAGGGAAACACACACAGTTCCTCTGTAGCACACAGGAGACTTATGCACCCTGAAGTAGGTATTAGAGAAAGAAAAGAGGAAGGGAAAAAAAAGGTCAAGCAAAATCAAAGACCAGTGAGACAGATTCTTACTTGCACAGGCCACTGCTCCTCTGTAGGGAAGATGGATTCTTCTTCCAGTCAAGCTTAAAAAAAGCATTGAAAGCCCCAGCTGTCAGATGTGTGAGTTGAACAGAGGTATGGTTTGTTCAATATGCCCCAGTCATTGGGGCTGAGGAATTCTAAGTGCTGTGGATCTCGAAAGAGCCTGAATGTGAGATACATTTTACCTTGGCCTGCTCACAGGGTCAGCACTGTTTATTCCTGAGTATGCAGAGAAGTAGGGCTTTAAATGTTCAGGGAGCTCCACCAAAGAAATCTTAGGCTTGTTTAGATGTCTCTGGATTTAGGTAGCAGCAGAATAAGGATAAACCATATTTCAAAGTAATGTAGCTAATCTGATTTAGATACCCTAGTTCTGTTTTTCTAATCCAGTCCAAAGCTCTGGATTCCATTTCTGTCTTAAAAGAGAGGAGTGCACTGTAATTGCATAAGTATGAGATATCCAAACAGTGTAAGTGAAATAATGTGTAAGAAATAGGCAGCTTTTTATCCAGCTGAAAAATTCAAAACTGAGCGTGAATACTTCCCTGCTGAAATAGGAAAAGATTTTGCAGCTGTGCTAAGTCATGCCCAAGATAACAATTTTCTGCATGTATTTGGGAAGAGAATACTGTCACAGTGATACTCCTAACAGAGAGAAAAAAAAAGTTATTGATGGAAATTGTGATGGTGATGGTGATGACAGTGGGCATACCTCCAAACTCAAGGTAACATGGAATTAGGACAGGTACAAGGAAGATATGAGATAGAAAACCCAAGCATATTTAACATTGTCTTCAGCTCTTTACAAATTAATCCACGTTTAACAAGCAAGAAAGTACTTTAAATTTTACTGATATTCTTTTCACTTGTACAGTATTAAATATATCATTTGTGGACGTTTCTATAACATGATACCCAGATCAAGTACACACTTGATGCAAGTTTGAGAAGTATGTAAGACATGTTTGAGTCTGTGTTCTGTAACAGGAAGATGAAACTCAGTGCACATAAAAGAGGTAGAAAGCCTGTGGAATCTTGCTCTTAAGTTAAGATACCTTGAGTAATGAGGAAAAAAAAAATCTTTCTGTAAATCTATCTTGCCTTTCTAATGGAAGATATATTTTGACCTACTGAAGTATATTTCTTGTGTGCCTACTACAAGTAGTCACAGGGAAACTGTACCTGGCTTTTAACTCTGTGTGCTTCCAAAAGTGCCAGGACACCTTGGTCTTTCTCAGAGTCTGCATTTTTCTGTAATTAAATAATGAAAAGCAAGATATGAAAGTGAAGAATTGAAGTTACAGGCCCATCAGATAGTAGTGAGCAATTTTTCAACCAGTAGATTTTTCCTTATTTTATAGAATCATATAATATGTTGAGCTGGAAGGGACCCATTAAGATAATCAAGTCCAACTCTTGGCCCTGCACAGGAAAGGGCAAGAATCACACCAAGTGCCTGAGAGCATTGTCCAACTTCTTGAACTCTGTCAAGCTGGTGCTGTGACCACTTCCTTGGGGAGCCTGTTCCAGCGTGCCCAGCCATCCTCTTGTGCCACCCACTTTCCTGCTATCCAACCTAAACCTCCCCTGACTTAGCTTCATGCCATTCTCTGGAGTTCTGTCACTGGACATGAGACTGAAGAGATCAGTACCTGCCCTGCTGCTTTCCCACATAAGGAACATTTGACATGTTTTCCTGCTCTCCACAGTAAACACTGAAAAAATACATAAATACACACAAGAGCAAGCACACACTGACATGAAGTTCATACTGTCACTTGTTTGAAGTCTCACCCTTCAGAAGGATTATAAGCTGAAGTGAGCAATGTGGTTGAATTCAGATAGGAATAAAGTCATGATTATGATCATATTGTGTGCATGTGTTTGCCTATGTAAAACTCTGGCATGAGAAGAGTGAGATTGTTTTCAGGAAAGAATGAAGTTTTTGTTCTTAAAGGAGCAAATTTACAGATTCTAATGGTCACACACATGCTGTGTGTGATAAAATTCAGTTTATATTTCCAGGAACAATAAAATTTCATGTACTACTGCTCAACACAGGAATTATTTTTTTACATACCTCCATGCCACTGACTCTTCTTGTAAGTTAATCTCATCTCTCATCAATTTTTCACCAGCTTCACTCTGATGTTGATAAAGGAGATGGTTCCATCAAATACATCTTGTCAGGCGAAGGGGCAAGTTCCATTTTCATTATTGATGAGAACACGGGGGATATTCATGCTACAAAGAGGCTGGATCGAGAGGAGCAGGCCTACTACACGCTCCGAGCACAAGCACTAGATAGGCTGACTAATAAACCCGTGGAGCCAGAGTCTGAGTTCGTCATTAAGATTCAGGACATCAATGACAATGAGCCAAAATTTCTGGATGGTCCCTACACTGCTGGAGTGCCTGAGATGTCTCCTGTGGGTAAGTGCAAAATACGCTGTTGGTGTTGTGGGAAATTTGTTGCTATTGCCTTTTTTAAAAGTTTCATTATTTTCTACTGTTTCACACTAAGGTACTTAATTATCTATGAGGCACCTGCAACAGTTAGATCTTTCAAGACTAAACTGGAAATAACATTAAGTATTTACCCTTTCAAAAATGTTGTGAAACTCAAATAGCTATGCACAGATTCAGATAACCGTTTTATGGTGCATTTCTCATTCCAGGGCCCAGAGGCTTTGTTTTATAATTCCCATTAACAGTAATAAGTTTCACACCTATGTTACAGTACTCAGAGGTTATAATTTATGATTTCATTCAGATAAGGTCTGTTCATAACAAACTCTTCAAATTCCTGCTGGTGAATAGCATAGTCTTTTTTGTAAGTTTTTGCACATTTTAGTAATAGTTTATTGGGTATTTTTTTCTTACCCTGAAATCCCATTTTCTGGGGAATATAGGAAAGCAGCAGGAACCAGGGTACAACTTGAGATAGTTCGAAGTTCTACTGAAGTCAGAGAAGAATGGGATTTAGAGGCTTCAGGTCCTTTGTTGGAAACTAAGAATTGCTGATTTTTCCTGAATTTGAATTAGGGAAGAATTTCAAAAACAAATCCACTATCTCTTCATTATAAAGTGACCAAATGCTCCTCCATTGTCAGGTGCCACTGTTCCTTTGAAAGCTGACTCTTTCAGACCAGATTAAGGCTTGGCTCAGAGATGTTTTGGTAAATATTACTTTAAGGTGAAATTATAAATGCAAGCACAAAAACCCCCAAACAAACAAACAAACAAAAAACAAAATAAAACAAAAATAAAAAACCAAACCAAAATATCTTACTTTACTGCAAATATTTGTATGGGAAGGCTCACTTCAGCTTGAGACAGTTCTGTGGTGATTGAAATAAAGATATTCTTTGCTTAACTGATTTTAAACCATATTAAAATGTGGTACTCTTAGAGTAAGGCTGTGCAAAAAATTTGCTATAGTTTCCTCAGTATGATCTCCTGTGTTTTTGAATCTTAAATAATGCATCTAAATTTTAGCTAGAGAGAAAAATAATCTTCTCTACCTAAGTGCCCTGCAGCAATCAGCAGCAAACATTGCTTATATATGTGAAACCCAGCTTAGGAGTTAACAGAAGATAAGTAAAACATTGCTAATGAGTTTTCTATACATTTATTTTACTAGGCAGTGAGCATAGACACTATTTCTCATTGATACTTGGCATTTGCTTGTTGTCACTCGAGCACTATGTGGATGGCTGAAGAGGCAATACTAGCCTTAGAAGAAAGACAGACACCATGGCTTTTGCAGAGTAACAAGGAGGAGATGAAGTTGTGATATGTTGCTGGGATCTTTTTACTTCTGAACTTTGAAAACAATCTAGACAACAGATAATCTAAGACTGTAAAACCTAAGTAATCCACTTCAAAAATATGTTGTCTTAAAACACATCTTTTTTTTTTCTTAATTAGGTTGCCCTTTTACTTAAGATTATTTAAGTAAAATGTAGCATGTAGCAGCTATTAGATTTTTTTTCCACTTTTGTCTTATGACCTGAAAAGAAATTGTCCCCATATTGCACTTTTGCATTTATCACCTCTGTCTTTTCTTGCACTGGCATATTGATGTACAGACAACTACTACAGATATATGAGGTTTACCTACACGTACAAATCCATGCCTCTACTCCTACCTATGCTTCATTTGCTCCAAAAATATATTGGAAATCAATCTATGGGGAGTGCACTGTGCACAGGGGAGAATTTAAGGACTATTTTTCAAAATGAGCTGCTTTGCATAATTTGTTGAATATTTACATCATAAAAGAGTAAAAGAAATTTTCTCCTACATGGACTATACAACACCAAATGTATTTTATATTCAGGTAAGTATTACGCAAAATTATTAACTGGGACTTGTGCACTCTCTGAAATTTGTGTTAACTAAGGGTGGTTTCAGATTCATGAACTTCCTGAAACTGCACATTTTAAACATCTTCATGGTTAGTATCACACACCTACCAAATACTACATTGTTACAGAGTTCAGGATTAACATGAAATTCCTTTGTCACACTTTGTCTCACTTTGTCGCATTTTGTCTTACATAGTTACAGCAATTCATACTTTATTCATATAACATAATTTTTAATTAATCACCTAGAGCATCCATGAAATATTAAGGAGAGACAAAGTATCTCCCTCCTATTTTGTTTAAAATTGTATCCATGGCAGGGATTTTTAATTGGATATTAAAGAAAATGAAAGAGATCACAGGATTATCAACCCAAATTAACTATAAAGCTAGAAAAACTACAACCTTTAACCTACAGACTGGTTCTGCAAGTATAATGGTTCTGTATTTTATTTGACAAATATTTTTGGACATTATCTAAGGCTAATTGAAGTCAATCTCTTCTTTTATTTGAAATGACTTCAGGTCAGGTTTAAATTATATTTGGGTCAGGCCCAATTATATTGATTATCCTGAACAGAGTAAATATCTTGATGGCTTATAAATCTATTCATGGCAAAACCCCCAAAGATATGGCTTATCTGAAAATCATAACGATTTGGTTTTGTCATATTTTTTTTTTAAAGTGTGTCTGGTACTTAAAAAACTGAGCAGCATTATATTTCAAACAAAAGGATACTGGTCAGTTTGAGTTATAACCAAGGGAAGTAGGGATGAAAATTCCAATGCCCGACATAGTTTTGGTTTGTTTAATCTTCTCTGCTCTCCAGTCATAACAACAGCTTTGCTTGTTACCCAGCACAAAAAATATCTCTCTTGCCATTTATTACCCCTGACTGAGATGGATGGAAATATCTGAATTACATAACAAAGTAAAGAAAGCAAAAGCACTGTATCAGGCTTACATCTTTGATACAGTGTGTAGTGGGCTTTGAGAGCCTGAAGTGTCCATGAAGTCTCTCTCTCTCCAAGCACAAGCCACCTCTGCTTTCCTTTGTCTGACCTTGCTGCTTAGCTGGGACCATTCTTGAGTTTTTTCCCCAAGTGAAGGCAATATAACGAGACTGTGGCAGGGGAGGGAGGAGGTGAAGAGGGTTCTGATCTCCCCTTTCATGCTCCTGGAGGGGAAAGGCTGTGGAAGCATTGCTGCATCAGCTGTGGGTGAGACCTGATGGTGGAAGCATAGAAATACCAGAAGGTACCAAGCAGAACCAGTCTGGATTGTTTTATGTAAGGATGATGCAGGAATTCTGGATAACTTGATAGTAAAGGTGTTTAATGTTTTCAGTAGCAGCGGAAGCCATGTAGAGACGTGATGTCATCATGGAATTGTTTTGTGTGTTGGACATTGTTAATTGATATAAATTAATACTTTTGATAACTGACTGCCTTAAAGCTCTGTTTTCAATTAGTTAATGTGGCTAAAATTCAATTGATAAGACTTTGTGCAGTTTAAAAATTATACATTTGTTAAATTATTCTAGTTTTAGAAACCAGTTTTATTTTCGATGATCTCACCAATATTAAAACAGAAGTCACAGAATCATTTCTCATAAAACATTATTTCAAAATTTGCATAAAATATCCTGCAAGCTAATAGCAAGATTTTTAAAAAGCTCTGTAGCGGTTTCTAAAATAATACACCTAGAGATTCAAAATGGATCCTTTTGAAGGATCTCTAACTCAATTTTCAGCTACCAGTTTAGCTTTTTCTCTTCCTATCACAGAAAAGGTTAATCTCTGCAGTGTGTCAGGAACATTGTTGAGCCTTGATTTGGCTAAATTTAAGTACAAATAGCATTCTAAATACAAGGTCCTCTCTGCAAATATCCTCCCATCCTTTTTCCTTAATATCAGAGTTAATAGGTCAAGTTCTAAGATTACTGTAATTTAGTAATCTCTACCAATATCTAGTAAATATTATGTTACAAATTATCTTAAAAATTCTGGAAAATAAAACCAGAAATCTGTAACAGTCACACAGAATTAAGTCTGTAACTAACTACTTTGGAGAAAATAATTAATGTGGAACACTTTGATAAGCAGCACAGATTTCTTCTCAGTACTTGCTACAATTGCTGAAAAGTTTATGATGTTGTTACATGTAGAATTCCTTTTAATGAACTGATATCCAAGTTTTTTTAAAAAGACATATCTGTAGAGAAAAATAATTTTAGAAGAATCCATACTTAAAAGAGAAAGCTATTTTTAAAATAAATAACTAATTTTTATTTTTTCAACCCCTACAAAATGCACAAACTGTAAGCAATATTTTAAGTTGTAGTTGCAAAGCTGCAGTTTATATTAAGACACCAATGAAACTTTGGGGTAGGGTCAGTGTCCTGTCTACACTTGCACTCCAGGGCTCTGAACAATGGTGACCAAACAAGATTTATTGGAACACTCATATTGTTGGATGGACCAAAGGTGTGGTACCATTTGTTGACAATCCCTGTTACGTGTAAGTCCTAACCTTGGATGCAGGTATGGCAGCTGACTGTCTCTGCTAGAGGTAAGGCAAAGCATTCACTGACACAAGGAAGGCAATTCCAGTGCAGGAACACAAACTCTTCTAAGGTGATATACTTGGAACTACAATGCAACTACCCATTTTTCCTCACAGTTTTAGATTTATTAACCATCCATAAGTATCCCCACAACTTTATGACTTGGATTTTTTTTAAAGAAAAGTAAGTATTTTAATTTAACATCAATCCATTGCAGAAATTTAGGACAGCAGTACATGGCAATTATCATACTCTGAAGGAATTCCTGTTCTTTAAGAGCAATCTGCTTCTTCTGGGAAAAATCTCTGGAAATCCTCAAATACAGATCTTTCTGTGCATTTGGTTTCCTTGGAACAGATTTCCTACACATAGGACTTTTCACATAATTAGAATACCTTCTCTAATCTTGCATATTCCTGAAAAAAATGTCATGCAGAAATCTCCATCGCAGCATGGGGCTTCAAANGTGTGTTTGTGTGTGTGCAATTAATAAAGAAATAATGACAATCATGGGTTTTAGATCTTTCCCCCAGTGATGTTTAGAAGAAGCTGATTATCACAGAAGGACTGGATAAGTATCATTGTTTTTTAGTTACTGATTACATTTAAACGGAATTATCGTGGAAAGATTTGATGTTAGAATTTCTACTTAAAAACCACCCTTTTCTGAAGGATCCATGTGTTTTAGGAAAGAGACAATCAAATTCAGTTAATGACTTTATTTGTCTCCTGGAATGTAGAGGGCTTGTTTGCTACATCAATAGATTTTTACAGCAAACAAGCACTTCTAAACTTGCAACATTTTGAAAATGTCTGTGCTGAGATTGCGGAGCTTGTAATTTCTTTGATCTTGTATTGGTCTGGGGCCCTTGAAAGCAGCAAGAGCAGGGGGAAAGACATAACTGTGTGAGAGGTTTATAAGCACTTTTGCCAATATTTGCAGACATCGTAAGCTTCATTGGCAGGGCTTAGTGACTTTGTAAATGTGGTAAGCCTGGCTTTCACAAAGAACACAGGATGTCAAACAGTCATTATGATACCCTTGTTCTCAAAAGCTGGATAGACTTTGGCAAATTTAAAATAGGACCCTGTATGAAATTACATTATAGAGTAATCTGTAACATCAGTTTGACATACTGAATCAAAGCTCTTAGTTACTGGTGAACAGAAAATGGATGTATTTTAAGTCCCATAACTGATAAATGACTTGATGGATTAACTAGCAATTTTTTTTTTGAAATTTCCATCTACTTAATAGTTGCATGCGAAATTTCAAGTTGGGAAGAACCTTTTCCCTGTCCAAAAATATTAGACAAGTCACAAGACAGAAAAAATGCATTAAATAAAATCGCAACCATACCACTTTGTCATGGATACTTCAGGAATAGAGATCAGTAATGTGGGCTAACTTTTGAGGCCATAACCTCAATAAATTTGTTTTGCAAATGATCATTTCTGGTCAGAAGTCTTTCAAGCAGGACCCATCCTTTGCAGTCTGTTCCATTTTATGGAGGGCTGCACTTAACCCTTTCTCCAAACTTGCAGCCTAGTCCCAGGCTCCATTTATGACATTCTACTTAACTGAGAATGAAAAAGATGAGGAAAATGGATGGGTGATAAACTATATAAGATAAAAAAATAAAATTTCAGAGCTTTCTCCCATTTTCTGAAAATTCCAAGTAAAACTGACCAGAATACTATTTATGCTAAGTACACCTGGACACCTGCTATTGCAGTTTGTTCTTAAAAAGTGATTTCAAAGCTTGCTGGTCTCATTTTCACATGTCAAAAACATGTCCCTTCAGAAAATGAACATTGTGTTTAACAAATGCTTTTCTCTAATCGTATGTCTAAATAAAGTCTATGAAGCAATCTGATCTTCTCTGGAAGACCTTTACTGGGCATCTGCCAAACTGACACAATATTAATTTGCAATCTCATCTCCAAATGGGTCCCTGGGCTGTTCAGTGGAAGGTCTGAATGTTACAGACAATCTGCCAGTGAGAAAAATAATCTTTTCTGTCTGTCAAAGGATGGTGACCATGGCCAAGGCCCTGGCTCCCGAGTGTTATTTTATTCTGCTCTCAGCATACACCGTGAAAGCTGCTGTCTAGAACAAAACAAATGGGAACTGACATGGAGGACATAATGAATAGGAGCTGGATGCAGAATGAGGTCCTCACAAAACATAACCTTATTGTTAGCCAGTTAGAAATTTTTCTTTCTTATTTCTGTTAAAATAAAGACAGTTTTTGCTTGAGGAATCTTTACACAATAGATCACCACAATTGATATTGCAGATATATTGAAGGAAATTAGTATTGCAGATTATTGAGGGAAATTACTGCTTTTTAAAGGAATTTAGAGACAGCTTTCACCAGGTTTTCTCTGAGCTGAGAAAGAAACTCTTCAGCCATCTCTTTATGAAGCAGTAAATAATTTTACAGGCTAACAATAATTTTGTGTACATTTATCAAAATTTGTAAAACATATATGTTTATGTATGTTTGAATTTCTAATGAGTCATTACAATTTCAGCAAGCAGACTTCTCTTAAAAGGAAAACAGCTGCTACTGTATTTCATACTCCAACAGTCTTCAGGCTTCACCATCATTACTGAAATTTTGCTGACATATCCTCTGCCAAGCAAAGGCAGAGATAGAGAGGAGGAGCTAATGGGTGAGATGGTTTTTACTGCTGTGAGTCAATGCTTGTGACTATTTGGGAAGATGGAATTCTGTAACAGCTGATGCTATCAGTTTACAAATAGAACCTGATACACTAAACAGAGTCAGCATGGAAATGATGAACAGTTGTGAAAAAGTCACATCACACTGTTCCAGATACGTACTGGCACAGCATATAGAGTAAGTGTAGTTCAGATTTTTCTATCTTTCATGTGCAACAGTCCCTCAAACATTTTGCAGGTACCTCTGTGGTCCAAGTGACAGCCACTGATGCAGATGATCCTACTTACGGCAACAGTGCTCGAGTGGTTTACAGCATATTGCAAGGACAGCCTTACTTCTCTGTGGAGCCCAAAACAGGTAAATTTACATAAACCATTTGCAGTAATTTTGAGAAAAAGAGGAAAATGTGCATTAAAACTGGCTAGGAACTCATTAATATGACCTCTTGGTTAATTGAATACATTCAGGTTTTCTTGATCTTTTAATCTCTTATTCTTTAGAATAGATTATGAAAGCCACATGTCTGAGCTATGTAATGAACAGACTTTGCTGGAATAGAATTTATTGCCTTTTCAATCTACCAGCTGCTTGGTCTGCTGCCCATTGTCATCTCTCTTATCATTGAAAATTCATTGAATATTTTTTTCAAATTTCAGAAATATCTAAATATCACATAGCCAGGTTCCATAAGAATAGATTTAAGGCTCAATTACTCTCCATTTTACTTTTCAAAATGAAGTTTTGTTGTGGGAAATGAATCCTTTCTTTATTAATTTGAAGAAGAAAACACTATGCTTCTTATACTTATCAGATGTAGTATTTTGCTGCCACTTTCAAAGCACATTGCTGGTAAAACTTTGTTTATAAAATTTTCTTGAAATTTTGTGAATATTTTTAAGCCACAACCAAATGCAACCTTTAATCCTCTGTGAGTTTAATAAATATTACCCTTTCTGCTCGATCATTTCATAATGCAGGAAAGGTTCTTGCTCTACTCATTTCAGTTTAGTGCTTGAGCCTTCACTTACGCCTGCAAGGAGAAGAGTTATAATCTTCCTTTTCAATATAACCAAGCTGACACAAAAGAGGAAAAAAAAGTATCTACCCTTTTAATCATAAGCAATCTGTGATGTAAATCAGACCTGAGTTCCAATAGTGTGACCAAAAAGTCACACTCTATTTAGCAACATCTAAATTTGCAGAAATAACTACTATAATTATCTCCATATTGCAACAGATCCATGCTCAGCAGGGATATATAGCACTGTCCTTTTCCCTCCAATGAGTATGATTCATAGTGGTTTTCTCCCTGTTTCTCTTTCCCTCTCTCCCTGTGTGCTTATGTACCATGTATGTCATGATGACGGCTGCAGGCAGCCCTTGAACAATAATATGGTAGTTTCTGCTAAATAAAAATCTTGAAGAATGCAGACTGAAATGTTTGTATACATTTTCATCACTTAGATGTTATACTCAAATTTCCTGTGTGCATGAAAGTTTGCTTCCAAGTGATTGGGTAACTTTGCCTGGTATGACAGAAAAACAAGCATGCCAGGAAAAGCAAGGTAGAAACAATAACACTATTAAATTGTGTATTAATTGTATTTTTACACGTCTTGTAAAATGGGTAAGATAGTGTCAGGCAGTCTGTTGGTGAAATAAATGTTTCAACCCAAAGGTGATTCATGGCAAGTTCAACATTCATGAGGGAAAAAAGAAATAAAACTCTAAGCAAACATTCAACAAATAGCAGATGAAAAGATATGTGTCCCAATGTGCCTCTTCTTTATTTAGTTTGTTTATGTTTCTTTTACTGCTGACACTAAGTGCTGGAGGAGCAAACGGCTGCCTCTCTGGAAATCAGGGTTAGCAGCTGTACTATGTACTGGGCATGAAATATTCATAAAATCATCATATTTTGAGACAGCATATTTATTTTTGATGTATATCAGCAGAGCTGAAAGAATGAAACATGGAATTTTCTTCTATTTAATGTCAATTAATTAAAAATTAATTGGTTATGCAGATCATAATATGGACATAACAAAAAACTACTTCAGATCTTTAAATATTTCATTATTAAATATTAAAAAACCCCTCTTGATTATGTCAGTGATTTAGAAGTGGATATTAGTAAACCAAACACATGGCAAAATAAGACAATTTCATATATCTGCAAAGTGTGGCATGTTATTAGTATTGGTAAGAGTCAATGTCTTGAATGGGTATCCAAAAGATAGTGAAATTGATCTTGACCTTAGAATTTAAAAAATGAATGCAGAATATTCTGTTCTTCCTAGTTCTAAAAGAGTGGGAAATCAAATACAGGAGATTACATCTTCCAGGGAAGGAAGTTTTACCCAAGACATTTTGAAGACTAGTTCAGGGAGAAGATACTTGAAAAACAAAATCATACACTGCATTACCCAGAAAATAAAAATTGGTGGGTTTGGTGACTATTCAAAATAAGCTTAGGGTATGTCAGCGCAACTTCTAGTCAAACCCTATTATGTTAGTGTTGGAATGAATTCATTCCATTCTTGCTGCAATCACTGATCCACTGTTACATTTTAAAGGCAAACTCAGCTTTTACAGTAGCACATTTTTGCTTGCGCGATCCTTGACACCTTGTCTTTCTGCAGGTGTTATCAAGACTGCCCTTCCGAACATGGACAGAGAAGCCAAGGACCAGTACTTGTTAGTTATCCAAGCAAAGGACATGGTTGGGCAGAATGGAGGATTGTCAGGGACTACATCTGTAACTGTCACCCTGACTGATGTTAATGACAACCCGCCCCGCTTTCCACGCAGTAAGTTACTTTGTAAATATGTGACTTGTAATCTTATTCCTAAACACTGCTATTTTCTTTACACACTGTGCTATTTCTAAACAAAAAGTGCTTATTTTCCGTGTTAAGTTCTTTGTTAAACACTGACTGAAAGACTATATTATTATTATTATTATTATTATCATTATCATCATCATTATTTAGTAAGCATTGTTTTTCTTTGTCTCATGCATACCAGATCGATTGAAATGGTGTACAGCAGCAGGGACATTTATTAATGTATTTTACTTCCTCTCTATGGATAAGCAACCAAAAAAATATATCCTAACAGATATTTAGGTCTTTCCAGTTAGGCTTCAGAATTCTTTAATTTGACCCTTAATCCTTCGTATTCCTTTGGCATTGTCACGTGCTTACAGTGTTTCCTAAAGAGTTAAATTCCAAAGAGCTGGGAAGTCACCTTCCCTCCATTTGATTTCTTTGACCAAGGTGGCTCTCATCCTGACCTAAAGAAAGGAGCACACAGTTGTATGCTCAACCCAGAAGAGCTCTGTTTATTCATAGAGTTCTGTCTGGGGTGCTTTTTTATTAATAGAAAAAAAAAAATTACATGGCAACATAGAAAGTAATGTGAAGGATATATTCATGTCGGCTCCAGCCTCACCTCCAACAATGGAAAAAATAGATCTGTACATAATAGATTTCCTGTTATTTCAAGCCACCAACTGCTTGAAATAATAATAGAATAACTGAAGTTGTTTTTGAAGGTGAGGGTGTTATTGGCTACAGAATGCACTCTGATACCCTTTTGACAGCATATATATAATTTTGTGCTTGAATAAAAAAAGCTTGAATTCTCAAGATGGTGAACTTACTGTTAAAGAAATTAATATATATTAGTTTCTAGTGATATTCAGATTGTGAACTGCCTAATCAAGATATAAAGCTATAGAATAAAAAGTTTTTATATTGATATTATTTTACTTACTTGATTTTCTCTTTTCTGGTAAGCAAAGTAAAACTGCATTATCAGGGACTCACATCATGATTTGCATTTAAGTTTTGAATTTTATTTTTGCATCTTTGCCCTGTACTTCTCTTGTCATATGAAGAAGTTATGCCTGTTGTACTTAGAGTCTATCACAAGAAAACCTAGCAAAAAGGGCAATTCTATTTCAAAACTGAAGAATGTATTCCTGTTGCCTGAGTAAATGTTCAGGCACATGACTTACAGGAAGGTAGATTTAAGAAAGTTAGATTTCTTTTTTTTTTGGCTTTCAGTCCCAGAAGACTCTGAATTCATTCCTTTTTAAATTTTGCAGGATCGTATCAGTACAATGTCCCAGAGTCTTTGCCAGTGGCTTCTGTGGTGGCTAGAATAAAAGCTGCAGATGCAGATGTTGGGCCTAATGCTGAAATGGAGTACAAGATTGTGGATGGTGATGGTTTGGGAGTATTCAAAGTTTCTGTTGACAAAGACACCCAGGAGGGAATCATAACTATTCAGAAGGTGAGTCTGATTTTACCCCCTGATTCTGTTTAGAACTCTTCAAGATGGGGGCAGGTAATGAGAGTATGAGCTTTTGTTCCTAAGAGCCTTGTCCATTGTAAATGTTCCCATTGGTATATTTCATCTTGACTTGACTGTGTGATTTTGAGGTTTTTAATGACTTATGCTGAAAACTATTATGCATTTTCTTTGAGAAGACCTGTATTTTTGTGAGGTGGATGTTTTAAAGCACAGCATTTGAATGGGAATCTAAACTTTAGTCTCATTTGTCTTTGTATTAAACAGCAGAAAGTGCGAAAATATATCTTGCAACAAAAATGGAAGCTCCAAATAAAAAATGGATCCTGAAATTAACTTTATAAATAATTATCTGGATGTCTTTAGCTGAGGTGGTACTATTCAGAAAGCACACATTATTAACTTAAAATTATATAGCAGTAGGTTTACAAGATCATGTATTATTCAAAATATTATTTAAAAAAACCCTGAAAAATTTAAATATGTACTTTTTCTTCATAGCTTTCTTCACGTGCAGTTAGAAAGCATTATGAAATTGAAAAATCATGTTGATATAAAATTAATAAAACTAAGCTTTCTCACATTGCTGAGACACATTTTAGACTACCCTTTTAAAAAGTAAAAATGTGCTGAAGTATTTTTCAAGAAAATTTAAACTTTTTGAACAGTAAAAGAAATACAGCGTGTTAGAAGAATTTCTCATATAATTTCCTACTCTTAATGTGTGAATGCTTGGCAAGGTCCCTGTGACCTTTGTTTTGCAAAGGGTGGTATTTCAGGGCCTGGGCTTCCCACTCAGAGCTCAACCTGCAGTTTCCACTGGAGCTTCTTACCCAGCTACCTACACTGCATGGATTCCTCAAAATTTAATATCCTTAAAGTGTGGGAATGACTTGGCATTTTGGAATACATGTACCTATGTTTCCAAACAAGGACCTCTGTTTGTACTTAATATTATTCCATAACAGATTTTTCTTCCCTATATATTCTTTAATCTTTGTAAACTTCACCTCTCGGCTGGGGGGCTTTTTTGTCCTGTTGTGTTGGCGGTTTTTTCCCTTCTCTGGTTTATCAATTTTTTCTTCTAGCAATATAAATCTTCAGTTGTATTTTTCCTTTGAAAGAATATAAGAGTGCAAGATGTTGCAAAGCAATGGGCTAACTTTCTGATGCCCTTAACACCTGTTGAGAGCTGGTAATCATCCATAGATGTCACAACAAATGAAGAATATTCACCCTTGAAATATCATAATATGTGTAATGTGAATCTTTTTTCAAGGAAAAAACATCCATCTTAGGCTTCTTACAAAATGTACTTCTGCTTAGCACATTTGAAATACAAGCGATGAAAAGTTAGTAGTCTTTTTGATCAACAGCCAAAATCAGTGTGGCTCCTTCAATCATTTAAAGTTTTTGTGCAAGGATTTGGGAGAAATGTGCCTGTCCTAGAGGAAGAACATTTACCAGTGCCACACTGAGTAACACTGAATCAGCCAGGGTCTTAAGTGATCTGATATGAGAACTGGTGAGTTTATTTTCCTTTGGTATGGTTTTGTAGTCATGGTATTTATTCCTGGAGTATTTTGATTTCAGTGCTATACAGTGGGTCAAAAAATTGACATTTGTTATTTCTATAATAATTTCAGCTAGGGAGCTGAACTGGACTTTTCAGTACTAAATATTTGTCCAGAGAAGTGCTCTATGAAATAGCTGTTAGACGACATTAAAAGGGTACAAATATTTGACCTGATCAAATGGTCTAATCTGCTAATAGTTTTTAAAGCTACATACTGCTATATTTTTACACAAGGCTTCAGACTTCTTTCTCTGCAGTGTTAAGCTTTTCTCTAATTTTCCTACAATTTTTGACTTCTTTTCCTCTGTGTGGTAGGTAGTCCTTGGCTAGAGCAAGGTGCCCACCAAGCAAGTCTATCAGCCCCCTCTTCAGCAGGACAGTGTGAGAAAATAAGATGCAGAAAACCTTGTGGTTCAAAGTAAGAGCAGTTTATGAAAGCAAAACTGAAGGTCATATGCATGCCAAGCAGAGCAAAAAACCCAAAGATCTTATTCCTTATGGAGATGCCTGGCCACTTCCTGGGAAGCAGGCCTTCAGTTCAAGTAGCAGTTGCTTCAGAAGGCAAAGGTTGTAAATAATGAATGCCCACTCCCCCACTCCAACCCCTGCCTTTCTCTTAAGTTTTATACCTGTGCAGTTGCCCTATGGCATGGAATATTTCTTTGGTCTGTTTGGGTCCACTGTTCTGGCTGTGCCTTCTCCCAAGATCTTGCCCGTGTGTGTGGGAAATGTTGGAGAGACAGCACTGATGCTGTGCCAGCACTGCTTGGCAGTAGCCAAAAACTGGCATATTGTCAATACCTTTCCAGCTACCAATGCAAAGCACAGCACTGTTCTGCCGTGGGGAAAATTCACTGCCCTTCACCCAAACCCAACACACTCTGACATACCCAAAGGTGATTCCTCATGCTGAGGGCCACCTCCCAAACTTCAGGATGTCCTTAGCTTTTCATTTTGACTCCAGGGAACCTTGTACTTTGCCCAGTGCTGAAAGACCCTCACTGCCAATCCTGTAGAGAGCATTGTCTAGGATAGAAGTGAGGAACTGAAGCACAGTGCCTATCAGGACACTGCACTGTCTTCTAGACAATAAATTGAATTAAAGACTATTATTAATAACTGCGTATGCAGTTAAGTAGGTTTCAATCACTGAGCCTTACCTGCCAGATCACTGTGGAGTCAGGTTATCCCTGCATGATAATGTGTGCTTGTTAGTAAGAAATCAGGGAAGAAATTAAGTTTGTAGCCTGAAATCTGACTAAAAATTTTACTGTCCAGCACATGATGTTCTGTACTCCTCTGAGTGCAATTACCTTTCTCCTTTGCATGCTCTAAAATCAGCTGAGGTATTGAGAAACAGCTCAGCCTCAAAATGCATGCCTATCCTTTTCAACTTCTGATTATTGATACGCTCAGATGTCACATTTGTGCACATCAGGCAGTAAAATGCCAAAGCAAAGACTTACAAAAAAGCATGCTTTGGTTCTAAATGCAAATGGGTGCTTTAGTTTTGCGTACTTCTGCTACACTAGTACATAAAGCTCAGCAGGCTGGGCATGAAAATCACCGGCAGTAACTGAGCAGCTGAAGGCACTTCTCCATTCATTTTTGTGCTGGGTGTTGTTGGAGAAAGTTTGGCACCTGGTTATCCGAGTTCCACACACGAGCTGAGGATTTTGCATTCTGTTTTTAGAAGGATAACCACTTCAAGACAACTTTGAAAGTTGACTTCCTCGCTCAAAACTAACACTTCTTTTAGCACATAAGCAGCATTACATTTAAAAAAAGAGAGGTTTTGTAAGAAAGAGAAGAAAACTGCAGGAAGAGAAGTGAGATTTAAGAATTCACCATGTAAAGATGGATTTTTATGTTCTGTTTTTATTTTTATTCTACAACATTCATTTTACGGAATATTAAAGAAAAATGCCCAGGGTTGAGCAAAAATTGCAGGAAAATGGTCTGGTTTGAAACAGAGAGACAGCCAAGTACCATGACATTAGAATGAGAAAAGTGTTGCATGGTTAGGTGTAGCTCAAGATTGCTGGTGAACAGATTTGGGTGTGTTTAATTTTTTGTTTTGGATTGTTTTCCATGCCTGTTTGAACACATCTCTTCTCTGTACCCTGCAACAAAGAGACTTCATAACATTATGAGTTAGTGGAAAAAAAATTGTGTTTTTACTATTAATAGTGATTTTCTTTGAAATATATAGAGTGTATTCCTTCCTTTGTAACTCTTCTGCCTTGCTATAAACCCAGATATCTCTCTGGCTTGCACAGTTTATTCAGGCTGGATTTTTCTCCTAACACTTTGAGAACAGTGCTGTTTTCTGAATAGTAGTGGTAGTTCTGCTCATAGTTCTTACAGCCATGGTAGGAATAGGGATTACATGTTCCTGAACATGCTAGTACTGTTGCTACCTAGTGCCTAATGTCAGTATAGATTAGCTACTGGACTAAACCTCAGCTCATAATAACAATTTGGAATAGTCTGGCATTCCTGTAATTACTCCATTGACCATATGGAAGCAGACAAGGGAAG
This sequence comes from Urocynchramus pylzowi, assembly GCA_013397555.1. Classification (NCBI taxonomy): domain Eukaryota; kingdom Metazoa; phylum Chordata; class Aves; order Passeriformes; family Fringillidae; genus Urocynchramus; species Urocynchramus pylzowi. The sequence continues at coordinate 501,817 of VZRH01002693.1, read as the reverse complement.
AATGCTTTCTTTGTGTCTCTATCCACTTGGTCTTTGTCCTGTCCAAGAGTAAAGAGCAGGGTTGTACTATACCTTATGCAGCACAACTAAGAAGCATGTGTGCTTCTATCACTGTAGAGTTTTTTCAGAGGTATGGGCTTTCACACACTCGTCATACCTTTTTTTTTTATTTTATCCCAGTTAGGATACTTGAATCAAAATTAAATGAATAAGAGTTCATGTATTTCAGGAAATTCCATAAGTTCCTTCAAAACAAAAAAAAAAAAAAACACCACCCCCCACAAAAAAAACCCAAACCAAAATAAACCAATCAAACAAAACCAAATAAACAAAAAACCACACACACAACATTTTTAAAATATTGGGGACAAGAACTAATTTTTCATTTATTCATTAATTTATGGCTTACATAGTAACAGCAGGTAATGTTTGGGTAGAATTGGTTTTTGTAGGATTAGAGAAGCTAAAAGTTCATCTAATGATAGAAACTAGTAAAACAGTGTTGAACCATTTATTTGGTTATTTGCACTAAAAAAAAAAATCCACTCTCTTCTGCAATACATTAACTGATTTCATATGCAAAAACATGTATCCAGCATGTATCTACAATGGTATATAAAAGTGTGTAAATCAATTTTAGGCTATTTCCAGCTATTTCATTACCTGAAATAGGATATGGAAAATTCATCACGACAAACTTTGACTTTGTTTTTCTTTGTCTTTCGTCTTTCTTCAGAAGTTGTTGTAAATAACAAGTGAATGAGACCCATAAGTAGTATTTTCAGCTTAAACAAAGGGTGGGAAAATGGTAGGAAAGCTAATAAGGGTCTTTTCCTGTAACCTGCTATATTCATACAATTTGTTGCCTAGCAGTTTCAAGTCCCTGTGGAAATCTTCCTACTTTATTTACTCGCTTCATCTTTTGTTAAATAATACTAACAAATAAATGAAAAGTTCTCACTTGTCAAATGAAACAGAAGAAATCTTTCTTATTTTTATCCTGTTTGGAGCAGTTCATGCTACAATTCTGATGTTGCAAATAATGTGAATTTGATTAATCTCTGCACTGTAGCACGGTCTCTGTGGTAATTCATAAAATAGAACAGAATAGAAAATAATAGAATCACAAGATAGCATCATTAAGGTTGGAAGAGACCTCCAAATTCATCAAGTCCAGTCTTTGATCAAACACCACCATGTCAGTTAAACTATAGTGGCCCATCCAGTCATTTCTTGAACAATTCAAGGGATGATGATCCCCTGGGCAGTCTGTTTCTATGCTTAAGTACCCTTTCAGTGAAAAACAGTCTTCATGATGTCCAGCCTGAACTTTTACCTGTCACATCTTGTGGCTGTGTTGTCTTGTACTCCCCCTAGTTACCTGGGAGAAGAGGCTGACCCCCACCTCACTACAATCTCTTTTTAGGTAGTTGCAGAAAATAATGTTCCCTCTGAGCCTCCTTTTCTCCAGGCTAAACAGCCCTGGTTGCTTCAGCCACTCCTTACACAACTTATTGTCTAGACCCTTCACCAACTCCATTGCCCTTCTCCCTACCCTCCAACACCTCCTGGATGGAGGCCCAAAACTGGACACAAGACTCAAGGTGTGTTCTCACCTGTGCCAAGTACAGGGGGCAGTTGCTGCCCTTGTCCCTCCAGACACACTGGTTTTGATACAATCCATTGGCCTTCTGAGACGTGGGCACATGCTGGTTCATGATCCGCATTCCCAGGTTCTTTTCTGATGGACAGTGTTCCAGCCACTGTGCCCCCAGCCTGTAGCATTGCAGGGGTTGTTGTCACCCAGGTGCAGGTGCAGAACCCTGCACTTTTGTTGTTGAACCTCACACAACTGACCTCAGCCCATTGATCCAGCCTGTCCAGATGCCTCTGCAGAGCTTTCCTGCCCTCCAGCAGATCAATGCTCCCACCCAGCTTAGTGTTGTCTACAAACTTACTGAGGTGCACTTGAACCCCTTATCCAAATTATTTGTAGATATTAAACAGGACTGGACTAACACTGATCACTGGGGAACACCACTGATGATTGGATGGCAACTGAATGTAACTCCATTCACTACCAACTCTATGAGCCTGGCCAGTTTTTAACTCAGTGAAGAGTGCACAGGTCAAAGCCATGGGCTGCCAATTCCAAAGTAAAACTAAACTAGATGTGTAAGTTGCCTTTAAGCTGGATTTAGGAAAACGTCCCTCTTATGTGATTTTTTCAGGAAAAAAA